>JACXGM010006993.1:16955-31653 GCA_016801145.1 Umbra pygmaea | reverse complement strand
TAGCGGTTTGAGCTCAAACAACGCTAAGAGAGAGCTACGAATGGTCCAGACCAACCTTACGAAAGTGTGACTTACAGAAGATATACTTAGCGTACGAACGTTTCGGGAACCGTGCCATTAGGTTAAGAGAGAGGTTAAGGAATAGGTTAAGAACTACTTAGCGATAAGAACGTTTTGGGGAACCGGGCCCAGGATGTTTAAGAATAGGAGCCCTGGTGAACCTCTCCTTTAAGCATTGAAATGCCCTCTCCGCCTCAGATGACCAGGACAGGCGAGAAGGACCCCCCCTGAGTAATGCCGTCAGTGGGGCCGCAATAGTGCTGAAGGACCGAAGAAACCTACGATAAAATTTGGCGAACCCCAAAAATCTCTGTACCTCCTTTACTGTAGATGACACGGGCCAGGAATGTACAGCCTCTACCTTGCCATCCTGACGCCAGAGCCAGTGATGCCATATCCCAAAAACGAGACCTGAATCCCTGTTTGATATGGAGAAGACGGTCACCCTGGGCTCTACCGCTGGTGGGATGGTCAAACACGACCTGGAAGAGATCCTTGAATGCGGTGTAGTTGTTTGTAACCTCTCCCTCTTGTCCCCATAGTGCCGTAGCCCATTCCAGAGCCTTGCCTGTAAGCACCGAGACCATCGTGGCGATCTTCGCTCTATCGGTGACCCCTTGACTGGATCGATGAGCGAAGTATAACTCGAATTGTAAGAGGAAACTCTTACAACAATCTGGGTGCCCATCATAACGCTCGGGGAGGGCTAGTTCCACTCCCGTACGGACATCAGAAGAGGAAGAATCCTGATTAGCAACCGCATTCACGGGTGGAGGAGATAGAGGGGTGGCATCCAGTCGGCGTAGTCGCTGTAGGACCTCCTGCATGGCGGTCTCCAAATTCGCCAGCTGGTTGTGGTGTTGCTGTAACACCCTATCTCTCTCGCTCCAAGCCGTAGCACTCTCCTTTCCACCTGCTGTTTCCATAGAACGGTCTTGTATTTCTGTCACAGTAGGATACGAGGAGACAAGAGCAGGTAGCGAATAACGGAATTTATTCCAAAATAAAGTTACCCAACACAGGGCTTCCACAGGTACGTAACAGAACTCCAAACTGAACAGGAATTAATACAAGACAATAGGTAACACAAATCGGCCATCTTAAATAGGCCTCCCTAATAGATCGCACCTGCGTGCGTAATCAACCCATAACCCATTTCCAAGCATAAAACAGATTATTGCATTACAAAAATAACAACAAAATGAGGCATAATCAGTATCAGATGCAGATCAGAAGCTGGTTAAAGTCATTGTCTATGTGTGGGCATGGTACTACTGGCCTGTGGCCTTCTTGGAGGCCTTGATGACCTCGGAGGGGGGCTCCCATTTGAAGCAGGGCTCCAGATTGTCCATCTTCATGGTCATTATTGAGGACAGGGTGCCATCCAATGCTAGGCTGTTTCTTCTCTTGGTTTTGTTCAGTCCCACAACTGAAAACACCCTGTCAGCATCTGCATTTGCATGGCGCAACACCAGGACGAGCTTGGCGACGGCAGCAAGCCTCTCAAATTCTTTGGCTCCTGTCACCTATGGAAAATGTACCAAAGCACAATGGAAAAACATACCTTGATTTTTGATCAGATAAAACATGCATAATTTGCAACATGCATGACACATATATGCATGCAACAATTTTAAGCAACAGATGTAGCCAAATCATACCTGCCAAAAGGAAAGACAAAACCAACCAAAAATGTTTACGTGGTGTTTCCTGGTTGCCATTTCAGCCCAGAAGCTTTCCATTTCAGTTTGTCCTGCAGGGTATCATTGGCATAGTCTGAAAATTTAGAAACTCCTCAACCAGAAGGTCATGCTCCTCTGGCCCATGGTATGGGAGGAGATTAGGAAACCTATTTATGAAAGTAGAGTTACAAGTTGTTAAGTTTTAGGTATATAGGCATCAACCTGTAGCAGTTCATATGCATCTTTGAGAAGAAGCCACATAACAATAGCTCATGTGCAGTTTAGGAGTGAAAATACCTCATCATAAAATGCAGGGTGTTTCAGCTAAGATAATAGACAATAATTAGAGAACAAAAATAGCTAACCTTTCAACAAAGTACAGGGCATCGTTTATGTCACTTTCAGCCCTCTGCCGTACATCTACAAATATTGCATGTTTGATCAGTGGATCTTCCAGTGGCAGCTCGTTGTGCATAGTCCACAGTACTTGTCAGGAAACACAACAAAGCTTCATGGAATGAATCCACTTGCTGTGGTGTGATGTCACCCTCGTCATCTGTTAAGTTAAGCCCTGGTTCTGAATCCAATGTTCAACTTTCTTCCTTAACTGAACCCCGTCAAAACAAATAATTTCTTTCAAGATGTAAAGTTTTAGAGAGTGAGTACTCAATTGGATGACATTTCATTGTTACATACCTAGTTTCAGCTCATCAGCATTCTCAAGGTGGTGACCGTTTCTTCTCCCGTTGTCTTTCACGGTAATGGTAACTCTTCTTCTGTCGCAAACTTCTGGGTGAAGCACATAAGGTTCAGTGGCGCTCATCAGCTCCATCTACCGTCGGGGAGTTTGAAAAAGAAACAAACAAGTCTTTTTATTTGCGTGAGAAATTGAATGTGTGGCGTGAGTGCGTTTGAAAACAGGCAAAAGTGTGTGTCACACGGCGAAAGCGTGAGAGTTGGCAGCTCTGCATCATTTCCTGGTTTGAACGACTTAAGGCTTGATGAAAGTAGCTAACAACTACGCATTAAACAGGTATGCCTTTCATGAGGCTTTTATTGGAGCAAATGGCTTGCTATAACAACTAGATTTATGCTTGAGCCAGAAAATTGTGTGTTTTGTTTCCTAATAAAATTAGCTTTGTCTCACTACATTTAATAGCTAACCAGCTCCAGGAAGTGTAGAGACCATCACTACCTGGCGTATTCTAAACAGAATACATTTTTTTCAGATATTAAAATTTAGTTTGACACATGATCTTCATTTTCTGGTCAATTTTATAATCTGTGTGGTGACGACACTTTTCTGAAAAGTTATTCAGCTAGTTGTGCCTTAATGTGCGCCCTCGTGCAAATCAATCCAGTCATTGCTAGAAGGGATAGAGCTCATGTCAAAATGACATTGCACTTCTGAGTCAGACTAGGCTTTTCAGCTGATAGCTAAACTTCTAGCTTACTACAACTATTGCTAGGAACAGAGATGCCACAAGTTCGTTTATTAGATTACTGATTTCACAATTCATGGGAAGTTCCTCAGTATGACCCTAACAACCAGGTAAAGATGGAAACCACTCTTCAGTAAAAGGCACATGAGAGCCTTCCTGGAGTTTGCCAAAAGGCACCTGAAGGACACCCAGACAGTGAGAAACACAATTCCCGGGTCTGATGAAACGAAGATTGAACTCTATGGCCTGAATGGCAAGTGTCATGTCTGGAGCGGCATGCAATGCTCATCACCTGGCCAATACCTTCTCTACAGTGACGCATGGTGGTGACAGCATCATGCTGTGGGCATGTTTTTCAGTGGCAGTAACTGGGAGACTAGTCGAGTTTAAGGGAAAGATGAATGTAGCAATGTACAGTACAGAGAGATCCTTGCTGAAAACCTGTTCCAAAGCGCTCTGGACCTCAGACTGGGGGAGGGTTGATCTTCCAACTGGACAATTACCCTAAGCACACAGGTAAGATAACTTGGTGGCTACAGGACAACTCTGTGAATGTCCTTGAGTGGCCCAGCCAATGCCCAGACTTGGACCCGATTGAACATCTCTGGAGAGATCTGAAAATATCTATGCACCAAAGCTCCCCATCCAACCTGATGGAGCTTGAGAGGTGTGCCAAGCTTGTAGCATTATAATCAATAAGACTTGAGAGGTGTGCCAAGCTTGTAGCATTATAATCAAAAAGACTTGAGGTTGTAGCCAAGCTTGTAGCATTATAGTCAAAAAGACTTGAGGTTGTAATTGCTGCCAAAGGAGTTTCAACAAAGTCTTGAGCTGAGGCTGTGAATACTTATGTACATGTGCTTTTTTGTTTTTTATTTTTTATAAATTTGCTAAGATTTCAAACACACTTCTTTCACATTGTCATTATGGGGTATTGTCTGTAGAATACACTGCAAATATGCATATTGTGACAGGAAAACCAACAACAAAACCCCATTATTCCAAGCACAAAATGTTTCAATACAAAAACCAGGTTAAGATTAAACAACTACTACATTTGTTTTAGCATAGACTGCTCTACACATGGTCAAGAGTAAAATGGGTTCAGATGATTGTGCCAACTTAGGACAGCTAGGGCTGTAACGGTACACAGGAATGTAATTGTACGGTACAGGGTGATATTCACAGGTTCGCACATGAACCCGAATACATAAAACGTTATAAATAAATAAATGCCTAGCTACTGTATTTTCAATGCTTATTCAAAAAATTTGATTGATATGAAAATATATATTTTGCTGTATGAGCCTTTGCACAAATTGCTATCAACATTGTAATCATTATTGCGCCTTTTCCAATTTTTTTGAGTAACACGAGAAAGAAAGCTAGAGCTACAACGGCGGGTGTTGGTGATAAATCATCATAGGGAAATCCTTTGCTTCATCTACAGACAAAACCAGACAAATATAGCTAAACATCAGTCTTGCCTGTTATTATTATTTGTGTCAGACATTTATAGAAAGCAATTAAGATGACATGACATGCTCACGAAACAACCTTTCGTCTACCTGTCAGGAAACAATAGTTTTGTTTGTATGGCAACTAAAAAATATAGGTGGGTCAATGCATGTGCAAACTGTACTTCACAATGTTACTTTGTCCATATAGTCGTTCGATACCAGATGCAGTTGTGGAGACAATAAAAACATTGTCTTTTCCTGTATTCAAGCAGCCCTTATCAGCAGAACCTGATCACGCAACAAAAATTACATCAGCAATAGTTGTGTTTATGGCAAATATGTGCCTATCTTTTGCCAATTAAACTAAAAACTGATCTTTAATAGCAGTTGGAATTGTTTTGCACGTAGCGTCCTGTGGTTAGGTGTATCGTTAAACCCCTATACACAGCACATCTTAGGTTTGCATTCTCATGCACATTTGTAGTTATTTTTTTACATTTTATTAATTGAAATGTATGTACTACCCCCTCCCCAACTTCTGTAAATTCCCATCACAGCAACAAAAAATTGCAGAGGGAAAACTGCATACTTCCTATATTGTGATTATTTTACTTGAAGCTCTTGAAAATATACACTGAACAAAAATATAAATGCAACACTTGTTTTGGCCGCATTTATCATGAGCTGAACTCAAAGATCTAATAAATTCCTATGTACACAAAAGGCCTATTACTCTCAAATATTGTTTACAAATCTGTCTAAATCTGTGTTAATGAGCACGTCTCGTTTGCCGAGATAATCCATCCTCCTCGCAGGTGCGGCATATCAAGATGCTGATTAGACAGCATGATTATTGCACAGATGTGCCTTAGGCTGGCCACAATAAAATTCCACTTTAAAATGTGCAGTTTCATCACACAGCACAATGCCACAGATGTCGCAATTTTTGAGGGAGCGAAACTTACAACTCCCATGCAGTAAATGAATGCCACAGCGGGTGGATTCAGCACCCAGGCCAGCTCCGCAGCCTAAGGAATCACCTGTTGTTGCTTTAAATCACTGTGTGGGAGTTGTCAGTTTCGCTTGGGCCTGAAAACTGGTGCCCTGTCCAACCCAGGGCAGCTCAGATGAAGCTTAAGCCCAGGCCCAGTCCAACGTCACAGAAATTAAATAGGCCTGAAAAAAAAGCCAGATAAAAAAGGTTATGGTGTTGCTATAGCTACAGTGTGCAAATAAACTGTTGAATATTTAATGGTGTGGAAAGCAATAAAACAATAAATTAAACAGACCTACTAATAAAGGTGGGAAAATTATGAATATACATTTTAATGTTTAGTATGCTTTGTTTTATTATTACGTTCAAAAATAAGGTTCTTTTTATTTTGACTTTGGTCTAAACTGTTACCTATACACTTCTCCAGTCATCTTAGATTTAGACTTAGAAAACTTTAATGTCCCTGAGAGGCAATTTTTTGTACAGTACAGGCATATTGACACATAATCCACAACACAAACATTGAACCAGACAGGTACAGCACTATATATCTAACTCATGACATACACACCTCAATAAATAGAATACAATCAAAAGGAGTGTGTTGCTCTTCACTAAAAGGGCTAATGTCATAAATAAATAAAACTACTGCACAGTACTTTATATATTCCTCCTCCAGTCATATCCCTCCCAACATCTTAATTAATTGGGTTATTGCCATGGGAATTAATGAGTTTTCTGCTTGGTTGGTTCTGACGTTAGGATAACTACATCTATGACCAGAAGGGAGCAGCTTGAACTCCACTGAAAGTGGATGGGTTGTATCTGTTGAGTGTTAAAAATTCAGGCTTGGTAAGATCTTTGTTGAAATGATGGTTTCAGGAGTCAGGTTGTGGTAGATAATAGAATGTTTAATAAGTACTTCTCGTTACGGAAACAGGGTCATCATAACAAGGCATCAAGACGGGTTCTGAAAAAATGCCCCGAGTGATCATATGGAACTGACTTATATAGCCTTTGCATTGTTGTTCACATACCTTCTAGAAGGTTCTACTCAAATCGTGACTTGTCTCATGAGAGAACACGTGCAGGTCACCTCAACCTCTTATCTACGTAGGTTACTATATCTTAATGTAAAGGCCACTGCTCCTAACCTTGAGTGTCCATACTACTTAGTGCACTCCTTTCTGAATAACTCAGTAACCCCTATCTGTCTAAATGTCCTGTCAGTAAAATGTCCTGTTCTATTAGTCTGAATGGCATCTACATGTATTAGACCTGTGATGGAATTACAGTCTAACCTACAATAGTTCATATAGTTATAAGCTGTCTAATATATAACAGAGTTATAAGTTATAAGTCCTAAGCCATAAGCTAATTCTCAACATATCCATGCAAACCTTGTCTGCCTTCTGTGTCAATCTGGTCACATATAGTTGGTACAGGTCTACCTGTTGCTTACCAATAATTTCCCCACAAGTTTTAACAATCTTCCCCAATTTATTTCTATGGATGATTTTCGAATGACCATACCAGCATACAATACAGTAGGAGAGACTTGTAAAAAAGAGTCAGAATTTTGTTATCAACATTGAATTTATTAAAGCGTAACTCTCGCCAAAATGTAAGATTTTCCTTATTTTTGGTTTCGGTCAAATCACCTTTAGAACGGGAGGGATATGGGATCTAGTATGACGGCATCAAAATCGCTATTTTTAAAACACTAAGAAGGCTCAACACAACATGAAACTGTGCTCAAAGTATCAACAGTGTCTGTACACATGAACTTGAGCATTGAGAACATTGTTTGTGTTACTAAAAAGAAAGGTTTTGTACAACTCACCTCGTTTCTGCTGTCTGCCCTTTTGTCAGTCAAAAAGTGTTGACAAGCTGAAACAATGTGTTGTATAAAGTGTGTGTGCTTGCAAGTAGCAAACTCCTTGCAGAGAAGACGTACATGTCTTGCCGTCATATTTTAAAAGTGTGCAGCATTTTCTGCACTGTATATTCCCAGTGGATTCACCAGTGATTTTAACAACTAAAAGTGAAATGCTTTCCAGACATCAGAATTTTTTTCTTTTCCATCTTGAGCAGCAAATATACATTCACCTTGTGTAAGCGCCATCGCTAGCCTACCTCCTCGGCATCCATTTTGCTGACCCCCATATTTTACTATCACACCTGTACTTGACGTTCTTTCTACAAGTTTCACATTACAATACTAGTGGAATTTTGTAAGGTAGAGTAGCCTAATATTTCTGAGTGAACTGAAAATGAACTGAAATGGCGAGAGCTTCAATTTCAATATATTTCTTTTAAAACAATGTAATTTGCCTGAAGCCTGACCCACCTCAAACTTTTTAGTAGAATTTAAGGCCCGGCCTGGTCCAATTTCGGGCTGGGCCATCAGGCTTTTTCAGGTTCGGGCTGAGAATGACAACTCTAATGTTAAGTAGATAAATGTAGAATAAATTCTACCTAGCCAGTAAATAATTTTTCAGTTTCTGAACGTGAAAAATCCTTGGTGCTATGGCATTGTGTTTAGTGTCATTGTCTGGTTATATGATGTTGCACTTTTCAAAGAATAATTTGTGTGTACTTTGGTAAACTTTTTTCACATTCACTTAAGAATTAATTCTGATTACTGCCATCCACAGTAACATCATCAGTGAAGATATGAAGCGAGCCAGTTCAAGTGGCAGCCATACATATTCTACATACAGTGCCCAATATTGGAGCTAAGATTGGAGCCCCTTCTAAATATGAAGAAAACAAAAGGTCTATGAAAACAGGTCTTTAATGTTTATCCCATTGATCTTCCATTGGAAATATTCACACAAATAAAGCACTCAAGTAGAGTAAAACAATTGAATGAAAAAAGTCTAATCATAAAACACATATTTTCCTCAAATATGTGTTGGCACCCCTTCATGTATTCCTTTATTCAACCTCCTGTTGTCAAGATAGCCACTATGCATCTTATATAATATGTAATGAGGTTGTAGAACACATGGCAAGGGATCTGAGAACATTCCTCTATATAGAATCTCTCCAGATACTTCAGATAATTAAGTCCATGCTTGTGGACTTGCCTCTTCAGCTCATCTTACATGTTTTCTGTTTACAAAGTGGATCATTATACTGAAACTGAAAAAAGGTGCCATATGCTGCTTGACAATAACTAAAGTCAAAACCATAGACCGTATATATTAGTGGACGTAGCATGTGTGACGTCACCCATTGGTTTATGATTTGAGTCATCGAATTTGCCATTACGCGTGCAGACACCTTGGTTGCGGATATGCTGATTTTAGACGAGAGTGAGGAGTAATCTAGCTAGCTAACTGATATTAATTGGGATGCTAACGTTGGCTACTGAACAACAGTATTAAAACAAAATGTAAAACAAACTGTAACGTTACTTACCAGAAAAGCTGAACTGCCGACTCCTTTGAGTGTCTTGTCATACAATTAAACGCCATAGCCACGACCTAAAATACCCCTTGCTTTATCAACGATTTTAAAATCGACAAGACCATAATTAAAAAAATGTACATCAGTCTGTATTGCAGAAGACTTAAAACTAGCAATTGAGACCATAAACTAAACTCATTATGAAAATGTTTACTGATGAAATAAATCAAGTGTGAAGTGGGTCTAATTCTCATTGACTTTCCAGAAACCAACCTATTTTGCAACCACATGTGTTGCCCCCAGCTGGAATTCAGATATAATGCAGGTTCAAGTCACTTCCGCATTTGCATCACTTTGCCGAACCGGATGCTAGCCCTGGGGTTCTGACAAGACTCAGTAAATATTACTGTCTCCTTCAGTTATTTGATAGGTCAAAATGAAATTGCTGATCCAAACTTTATTTGGACCAAAGTATATTTACAAATGAAAATCATGGAAATTGCCATGGGTGCCTAAACTTTTGCATACGACTGTATGTACATATATGTTGAGGAATCCTATACATATATGTACATATATTTTTGCATGAGTTTTCGGTGTGGGAGTGGGAATTAAATGTATATTTATATGTTACATTGTTAACCTATGTATTAGTAAGGATAGTCAAATTTAGCACAGGTGACGTTAATCATTACTAGGATGAAATACTGAAAAGAAAAAAGTAGAATCGTTTAGGTCTTTTTCACGCTTTCCTCTTTTCATCACTAAATATAATTGCAAAATAGGTAGGTCCACATTGGCAATAGTGTATTATACTAGCATTTAATGAATTGAAAGCATTGATGTTTTATAGAATGAGAAATTAATTTGGAACTTGAAGTAAGGTAATGGCCAACGTTTAATACACAAAGTAGAGACAGCTTGTAAGACATGTATCCTAACAGCCTATCGAGACGTACATGGTGTTTCTAGCAGCTGCAGCTGTAAAATCAGTGCATTTAATTTTGGCTGCACAATTGCAAGTCTGCGGTTCTATTTCGGATGTCACATAAGTAGTGAAGCATTGGCCAGTATTAAGTATTTAAAACTAAATGCCTAACTGTTTTGTAATCTGTATTTTAGACAGTAAATGTAGTGCGTTCAGAAAGTATTTACAACCCTTTTTACATGTTTAAAATGTACATTTATTTACTCAACCATCTAATCACAGTACCTAATACTGTGACATAGTACATAATGTGATTAATGACTTAAAATAAAAGTATTGAATTTCTGGAGGTTTACAGAATACACACAAGAGACCAGGGATAATGGCTGTACGGTATGTTTTCCATATACTACACCCCCTTGTGCATTACCGCTGAAGTATATCAGTAGGATATTTACTTTTTACAATAAACAACAACAAAAAAAGCAAGGCCTGGTGGTAGAAATGCCGCTGGCAATTTTACTTATTATCTAAGATTAATACAGCTACATGCACTTACCCTATGTCTGCATCTTGTTGAATTTGCTTGACGACTACTATCGGCACATTCATAGTTGGTGCTAAAAGCCTTCTTGTGTGCAGTGTGAATAGCAGTGCTACGTTGAGAACAGGAGTTACTCTCTGTATCATCTAAGTAAAGAAAGACAAACAGTGAAATTATATTGTGCGAGAGCTTCGAGTAAAATTATCATAATATAGGAAGGAATCATTTTCCCTCTGCAATTCTTTGTTGCTGTGGGGGAAATGTAGTTGGGGAGGAGTTCTTAAATACATTTAAATTAATAAAATGTACAAAATAACTACAAATGTGCATTAGAATGCAAACCAAAGATGTGCTGTGTATAGGGGTGTAACGGTCCACCTAACCCACGGGATGATATGTACTGTGGTTTGAGGGTCATGGTACGGTATGTTTTTTTATAGTACCAAATAAATTCCAACACATTTGTAAATGATCCTTTTTTAGTTTAATTGGCAAATCTACCATAAACACACTTATCACTGTTGTAATTTTTGTTGCCTGATCAGATTCGGCTGATAAGGTCTGCTTGAATGTAGGAAGAGATAACATTTTTATTGGTTCCATAATGCCATCTGCTACCGAACGACTATATGGACAAAGTAACATTGTGAAGCCTGCAAGCTAACATAAATTTAGACCAAACAAAATTCCATAAATCTATTTTAATCTCATGAGTCTATATGATTCTCTTATGGTAGAAAATCCAAAAGGACTGTTTTACTAGAGGTGTATGTCTCAGTTTCAGTGAAAATTATAATAATGGAAAGTGCTTTAATCACCCTGAAATATGCTACATTGGTAAATTCAGTCATGTTCTGAGTGCAGGCAGCTAATTATATTATTCTGCCAGGTTGCTATCCTATTTGAAATGTATGTGTGTTGCTCATCTCTCAAACATTTCTTCCTTTAGAGCAATGTTTTACTTTCTCCTTTCTGTTGTTGCTGTATCTACCTGTAAGATAACGTCTTAGCAATAGCTGTAGTTAGTTAGCTAGGAGTTAATGTTTGCATCATGCGCTTTTGAGCAACTTTCATTGGAATGAACGGTGCTTCGTGCCGAACGCGCCATCCAGTTCTCTTAATACATTCATGGCTGTATCCCTTTGTGCAATAACCGGATTGTTTTGCACAAGGGCGCGCATGAAGGCAAAATGAGCTGAATAACGTTTAAGAACAGCATTGTAACCAGTGTAACAGTGAAACGGAAATGCAATTCATGTGTTAAACTAAATGTTAATATTTGAAGCAAAAAAAATCTTGCTTTTTCAGCTGATAATTTATTCTGCTTAGAATACGTCGGGTAGTGATGGTCTGTACACTTCCTGGAGCTGGTTAGCTATTAAACGTTGCGAGACAACACCAATTTTATTAAGAAACAAAACACACACAATTCAAACATAAATATATTTACTTAGTAAGCCATTTGCCGAAATAATGTTTACATGAAAGGCTTACCTGTTTAAAGCATAGTTGTTAGCTATTTTCATCAAGACTTGAGTCGTTCAAACCAGGACATGATGTCAGAATAAAATACCAGATTAGCTGGAACTGTCACATTTTAAAGGTGGTGTGGTGTAGAGAGAGGGAGATAACGGCAGGATTGATGGTAGTTGATGATCGTTTTAATAAATGACAAATATCCATCCAGGGCACAGACATATAGAGGCTGCAGGGTATGCAGATAGCGAGATGTACTGACAATAAATTTAGCCTACATGCTCTTAACAGCGGCACGGAATGCTGCTGGCTAAATACACAGATATTATGTACACAGAGACTGCGCTAACGAGACTCACTTTTCACAGCTCCTATGTTTCCCCTGGATAGGTTTGCAAATAAGAATGACACGATCCACCAGTAACAAATCAATGATCCTCTCTCTAGTCTGAGCTGCCTATATATGGTTACCTAACCTAACTAATATAACCCGGCTGTCCGTAATCACCAATCAACCCGATCTACCAGATCGCAGCCTCCTAATCTAAACCCTAACATAACTTCAAGCCACACTAGAGAGAGGCATTTACCAACACATTCATAGAACTTAAGGAAAACACAAATCAACATGCAATGCACTGAATACACCAATATATACTGTGTATATATAATTAAACTAAAATAAAATATAGAGTTCATGTCTAAGTTCATGCATGCCAACCACACTGGCTGGGCGTGACAGGAACAGAGTCATATATGATTTCAAGAAGGCTAGGAAGGAGATTGAACATTTACAAATCTTTTTTACACAACTCATCTGAATACACATATATATTCATATTTGAAAATCATGAAAAATTTGTTTGTGGATCTTAATTTTACTTGTGCATTTTTTGGTCTATTTACAAATTGCAGTATATATTTGTGACTTGTTACATTTCAGAAATATTTTCTTATATTCTTCATTGGAAAGAAGGGATGTAGAGGAGTGCTTACACTAGATGAACAGAAGACTGAGCCCATATTGCATCAGTAGATGATGCCCAGGAATCCAGCATGGGGAGACACAAATTGGTACAGCTCTGCCTACAGTGGACATATGGTAATCAGATAGGTGCTTTGTCATGTTGATCTTTAGCAACTCATTTTGTAGGTTAATGTAGTATGTTACTGCATACTGTAGTTGGATCTGCTCAATTGCATTTTTACTTCTAAAGGACTCTGCAGAACATAAAGCCTAGGAAGACTTACTGTATTCTGCAAGTTCATGGTCACGCAGAGTGAACGCTAAGGATTCTTCAAAAGTTTATTACCATTTGACCTCAGATATAAAAACAGCTTTAGAATTCAGCTGAGCAACTCTTGCTCATCTCACGTAGCGTCTCTTTATTTTTGCGTCTGTTTGACAAGGAGGTGCCAGTGGTAAACATTTGACAATTGTGGTGTTACGATTTACACCTTTGGCACTTTCAGACTAAAACATTCACACAATAGAGTGAGTGAAGAGCTCACTACGGTATTTCCCAGCAACCTGTGAATATTCAGGAACCTTAAGTCTGGGAAAGATTCAGTGTCCTTCATAAACACGTGCCAATTGGTGATCTGGCTGGCCTCAGGAAGACATTTCTCCACCGGACTGTGTTATAAAATAAGAGCTCCTGTCTTCTTATTGTGTATTCGGGAGTATGGGGGCGGTCGGCCTTAATGGGTGGAGGTTGCGCGTGCAGGTTTGAAGGGAAGGAAGGCCCGTTATATATAGCTTTTCCCATTGTCTCTGAGCACTGTGGTAAGCCAGGAAGGAAGAGCCTTCTGAACAACAAATGGGGGATTCCGACCCACTCTGACCGTCCTACTCAGCCAGCTGATAATGACTGGACCGATGGAACTGGGGGGGTTTAAAGAGTTCAGCATCCCTGTGTAAAGGATATGCACCACCTAGGTGGGCTCTGTCCACATCTTATGACTGGGACTGTTTGGATAGTAATTCTATTGTACTTTAATATTGTGCTGTCTTGTTCCAGCCATTTTATTTGTGTTGATCTTCACGCCCGTTGAGCACTTCAATAAAGCACTGCAAATGACTTCCTGACAGCTACCAGGACAGAAATGTTTCATTGTGTGGAATCATACAATAGTAGACGTTCCTTTTTTATGTTTTCCTTTCTGTGAAGAACAGAAACAGCTGAAGAAGAAGATAATTGGTTGTTTATGGAATCAGCACGTGCTATGAGATTATTTACATGGTCCTCGCTGAGTCCAGTTCCGCTAACTATATCTACATATTGTGGGACAGATTAAAAGATTGACTTGTGCTAAAAATACTATGTGTAAAATGTAAAATTAAAAGCTAAAATGGCAGCAAAGAAGGCAAAGAAAATGCAAAGTAAACTAGAGAAAGTTATCTTACATGGAAAGTTATCAAACATATGATAATATAGTCGATCTTATTATGTAACCTGTAGAGTAGAACTCTTATCTACTCTTCTGTTATACCTACTATTTAAATGTGACCTGGCTGTAGGAAACGTTAAAGATAGTGAATGATAAATGACAAAGTGAAACTAATGACGGACAGCTGAATAGTTGTGGAAATTATGGCCCCTATTGACCACACACACACACATAGACTCACGCACATACACACCCACACACACACACACACACACACACACACACACACACACACACACACACACAC
>JACXGM010006993.1:0-16855 GCA_016801145.1 Umbra pygmaea | reverse complement strand
TCTGGAACAATGATTGTCAACACATGAAAGTGACGCCTGAGCTTGCCAGAACAGTAGGGCTCACGGGCTGAGGGGGAACACTGCTGATCACCCCCGCTGGAAGGGTCCTGCACTTGAACTGTGTCCATTCAAGAAAAGGGGACGCCCTTCTTTCATGTGTCCTCTGGCAGGGCGGCCGGGCCTGGCCTTTAATTCCGCTGACCCCTCTGTGCTGTTCGACATTGTCGCCTAATCCTGGTCCTTTCTCCTCCAGCGCTGCGCCCAGTCAGAGGGGTTGACTTCTCCTTTCTCATTCCCAGAGTCCTCTTCTCCTATTCCTTCATTCTCTCTCTATTCCTCTCTCTCTGCCCCCCCCCAAATTGTTAAGCCCTTTCCATCCTCTCCTGTCTTCTACTATGCTCTGTCCCCGGGATTTACACCCCCCAAACATTCCTGGGTTCTTCCTGCCCCCTACCCCAATGTCCCTCTCGATTTAAGGAGGTGAGACTTAGGGCTGGGGCAGGTCAACATATTGCTGGAGAAACTCGTTTTGTGTTGATAAAAAAAATTAATTCAGTTACAAATATCAATATTAATCTTTGACACTTTACACTGAAACTTGAATTTTAGTATCATCTTTACTTGATTGCATTACCTTGCAGTGGAAAACCTGTGCTAAAACTTGTGTATTTTACATATTACCACTATTCCTATCATGGTTTAAAGTAAAGGTTGTTATAAAGCGTAACTCTCGCCAATATGCAAGGTTTTTTTAATATACCCGAGTCAAACTTTTGTTTTAAAAGCATAATTAGTACGGAAACGCCACTTTTAAGATTTTCCCTATTTTTGGTTTCAGTCAAATCGCCTTTTGAACGGGAGTGATAAAGGCATTAATGTGATAGTGTTTTAAAAAAACGATTTTGATGCTAAGAAGGCTCGACACAACATGAAACTTTGCTCAAAGTATCACCAGGGGCTGTGGACATAAACTCGAGCATTGAGAACATTGTTTGTGTACACAGAGTTTACTAAAAAGAAAGGTTTTGTACAACTCACCTCAGCAGTTTGTGTTTCTGCTGGCTGCCATTTTGCCAGTCAAAAAGTGCTGATCTTCGAATGTGAATGAACAGACTCCATAGAAGGAAATGTCATGAAGTTGTAATTCCAAAGAAAAGCATGATAACTTAGCCACGTAGCTCATGGAAATATCTATTCAAATAGTAACAAGGGGTTTCATTCAACATATCAGTCTAAATAATCTAATTTTAGCTGACGTAAACTCTCGTGTGAAACTTTGTAACACCTTCAACAACTTTTCACGCGATACTTCATGTGACATTTCCGCTTTTTGATTTTAGTAATATTTCATATGAGGTTCCTTTTTCAACTACAAGGTCAACATTGTTTTTCACTAACGACAAAACAATGAATTATCCGTGCATTTATATGGGACTAAGCTTTAGGAGTGTTCCATTTTTACTCTCCTCCCTGTTATGTTGCATTCGCAAATCAACACTTTTTCACTGGCAAAATGGGCGCCACCAGAAACACAAACTGCTAAGGTGAGCTGTATAAAAACTTTATTTTTAGTAAACTCTGTGTACACAAACAATGTTCTTAATGCACAAGTTCATGTTTACAGCCCCTGGTGATACTTCGAGCAAAGTTTCTTGTTGTGTCAAGCCTTCTTGGTGTTTTAAAAATATCAATTTTGATGCTATCACATTAGTGCCCCTATCACTCCCACTCAAAAGGCGATTTGACCGAAACCAAAAATAGGGAAAATCCTAATTATGCTTTTAAATGAAAGTTTCGGGTACATTAAAAAAGACCTTAGGTTGCATTTTGGCAAGAGTTACGCTTTAATAAACAGAAAAAAGAACTACTATCAGTCAAAACATATATAATGATGACCAGAGACCAGAGATAATTGGTAAGTAAAGTGGCGTGGCAGTATACTATAGAGTCAGTGGAAAAATAGGGTCTGAGAGGTAGATCAATTGAATACAAAGTGGTAGTGCAGAAATACTGTAATACTAGAGTAGGTGGTATATTGACCAAGGCTGTGGGAAAGGGAGTGTGCAAAATATACAAAAACAGTTGTGTGGGTGAGAGTGTGCAAAACACCTTTACAATAAAAATTAAAAACACCTTTGTAAATCACCTGATATTTTCACCATCATATCGTGCCTCTAGTGGTTGGAAACAAAAATCACTAACATACACCTAAATTTGTTCCAAATGTCATGGTTGGATCCTGACCAGGATCTTCGGCTGCTTCTACTTGCCCGGAGCCCCAGGACCTGAGCAAATTGGTACAGCGGTGCTTGGGATAAGGGATTAATAACTTGGATTACATTCCATGCTACGTCGCTCTCCAGCAACTCCTTGTTTGCAAATCAGATGCCTGTATATTCAGTTGTGGAACTAGTTGTTATTAGCCGCTTTCCGACTGCAGGGATTTTTGCAGTTCCTAGAACATAAGGTTCCTATAACCCTTTTTTGTTTGTTCCAAAATTGCGGGATTATTTAGTTCCTCGCACCGCCATTCTTATAACCTTTTTAGCTCCTACTCCAGAGCAGGGTCTTTCCATTTTCCCTTTTCCTAGGTCCACGTTGATTGGTCCAACTTACAAATTACACTGGTCGCTTTGTTTGTCTGTTGTGTATAATGCTACATATCATGCTGGAGCCTTCGTCTTTTGTGTTTCTGTGTTAAGTAGCTACTCAATTTCTATGACTCCAGCCTAGTTTTTAAACGCTGTGGTTTAAACTCCGTTATTAGAACATTATCAACACAACATTCTTTTTATAAAATTGCATTGGATGTTGTTTTCAGCCTCGTAATCTGAAAGAACAGCAAGCCGCAGTAGGAACGCACCACTACTTGGGCTGAAAAAAAACAGATCATCCGCATACATTAGATGATTTACACACTTATCTCCAATCATACACCCAGTGTTACAAACATTAAACATAAAATGTTGTATGTAGCGCTACACTAAAGTCAAGTAACGACGCTATATAAGCCTGTTGCGGTGCTTGCGTCACTCCCTTATCCCTCCTACCAGTTCCTATGGCCACTTGACCAGTGTGAATACAAATGGCAGAACCGGTTTTGGGGGAGAGTAGTTAGTAGAACTGTTTAGGACTGTACCTATAACTACGATCCTGTAACTACTTGGTCGGAAACGGCTAATGTAATCATTCTGTAAGTGAGCTGACTAAAGTCTTCCTCACCTGTAATACCTAAAAAATATACAATCTGTAGAATAGTAATATGTATTGTATATGGACCAAGGCATTATGATCATTTCACGTGACGTCCATCTTCTAACTCTAGTTTTGTGGCTGAGAACCCTCAGTGGGGGCCAGGTCACAGTAGGTGTTCACAAAGGAATAAACAGGAGAAACTTTTGGTTTGGACCAGTGTTGTAAGTATCTGGAAGGGTAACAGTTAAATTATTCTCATCAGACTGTGTAATACCTCCATGCTTGTCACATTTACTGAAATAAGTCACTCATTCTACAGGGTTGTGACACTTTGTCAGATTAGTGCTGTTTTGCAGCTGTTCATAGATTCCTTTACATATTTCACTGTATCACTTAGTACCTCTCTTGCCCCAAACCATGAGTTACACACCACAGCCTGTCTTTATCAGCCATGCTTTTCCAAATAGTCTGAATGACTCACTGACTTAGTAGTCAACTGACACTGTGGAATTTTCTTTCTCTTTCAAAATCACTGGTTTATTTTGCTTATCCCTAAATATGCATGAATGAATGGCTACACATTCGGACTTGCCTGTGATCCTCTGTGCCAGGGTGACACACTGGTGGTTTATGCAGGTTGTCACCAAAGTTATGTTACTGAATTGCCAAGTGCTGTTTGTCATTGGCAAAATATTGTGTTTGGTTGTTACATTACAAAGACTTAGCAGGAAATGTTGGGAGTCACTTCCTTAGTTGAAATCCAGTGGTCAGTGTGAGGGCTGAGGTCACACAGTGGAATTCAACCAAAATTGCTTTTTTATTTTGAGACAATTCAAGCACAGGAATTGAAAAAATAGCAAAGGACAATTGCTTGAAACTGTCAGCCTTACAAGTGACTTACTTCAGGCATGATGTTCTCTCTCGCTCCCTCTTTGTTGCTGATCTTATCTCACTTTCTCTTACTCCACAACCGCCTGCTTTGGTTGAGGAACTATCACTGGCTGACAGACCAAAACCATTTTGAAGCCGTCCACACGGATCTGGAGATTTCTGCTCACCCCTTCCACAAACATATACACAGCATCACCCCCTTTCATGTGTAGGGTCTCTGGAGTACCCCTGGAGGGGGAGTTGTTGGGTGGTTGGGATGGGGTCTTATCATCATTCATAGTGTGTGCAGCCAGTGGGGACAGGAGCCCATCGAGGACACCTGTCACCTTACTTGTTCTTCTGAATATCGCCTGAATCGTGTAATGAAGGAAGCAAGACCCAGGATATCGAGCCTAGGTGTATTGAAGGTAAAACGTGGTAAAGGACAAAGCAGAAGGTAAGGCCAAATAGTGGATTACAGGTCGTCGAAGGCGCCACAGAGAAACCCTGTCATCCTCTTGTGGTCTGAGCACACCGCTTTGGAATGTGCGCTTCGCTGTTGCTTCCCCCCCCCCGCTTGTCATTTTCCAACACCCTACAAGAACAGCTGTCTCCAGCAGCTGACTTCACACTGGGACTGGTCAGCACAGCAGGATGCTCGTCTGCCTCTGTCATCTCAGTTTCAGGAAGACAAGAGACACAGCCAGTGGTGTGTTCAGAAAATCTCCTGGGATTGCAGAAAGTGCTCTGTGTTTGGCATTGTGTCATTACTCACTGCTTGGACCTCACCCAGTAGCGGCATGAAGCCACACAGTACGAGAGGCAGAGAGGATAGACGGTGTACAGATGTTGTCCTGATTTACACGGGACAGCTGAGACAAGGAGGGAGAGGCCCCCTGGATCACAGAGACCCAGAAGCAGCAGCTCTGTTACCAGGTTCATTTCCACAAATTTGTCATTATCTTACTTTTTTTCTGTCAGAGTCTAGTAACACCACAGGGGCTGTGGCAAAGCATCACTAGTGAAGCACCTTACGAAGGGCTTCTTAAGAACAATGTGGAGGTAGGTACCATTATGAGACTGAACGTTGTTAAAGAGGTTGTATAGGATTTGCATACATTCCTGCCTGTTGCATATTTTGAAAGTTGGCCTTGAAAAACAAAAAGGGTTCCTCGTCTGCTTCTTTTATTGTGCCACTTGGTGTTTCTTTATAGCTGTCACTAAAATGGCAAGGAACAGATTTCAAAATGCTCAAAATGGTGACACAAAACTGTCAGAAAATGACATGCTTTCCGGAACTTTGCATATGTGCTCCTCTCACTCAGCAATGCGTCAAAGGGCTAAATACAAAGCTAGGCTTTGCTACAGTTTGTTAGTGCCATCCATTCTACAATGTGCCTTGCTCGAGAAAACAACATTGGGCCAAATAGAAAATCATATGCATTATTCTGATTATAAGTCTTTGTCCCTAAACACTAATCCATATGAAGCCCATTAAACATTAAACTGATTGACTTTTAAAGAATGATTAGAAATGGATCGTTCATCAACAAAACTAGAATCACCGTGCATGCAGTGATTAAACACATCAAGGCCAAATTTCAAATTTTAAATTCCATAGTCGCAAAAGTTTCATAAAGCCTCTTTAACCCTCCTAATACTAGAGCAAGTCCCTGCAGATGAGCCCACAGGCAGCTTCAGGGTTTGAACCAACAGCCCTCCAGTTACCAGCCCACCTCTCAAAGCCTGAGGCTGCTGCCTGTGTCCTCAAATAACTTTAATATTGGTTGGGTTCTTCAGTTCTTCCTTAGTTGATCTCGAGGCAGAATGCTATTTGCGGCAACATTTTTTCAACGTACTGGACAAGACACTCGTAGTAAAGCAGGTCACTCTGGAATAAAAACAAGTGACCGGTAAATGATTCTAAGCTTTGACTAGACTACCCTCCTTCCCCACTCCTTGTTAAAAGCTGTGTAGGTGTTCCAGTAAACTTGCACTGACTGTGGGTGTTCTTTGGCAAAGGTCTTTGGGCCTTACTGGAAAAGGCCCTGACAAAGCAATGACATTGCCATCTGCAATTTGAGCCCACTTTTACCTACACGTCTCCCAAATGTCCATGGCGTTGTGTCTGAAAAGTGAAATTGTTGATTGTGACTTTAGACGTGTCACTGTCTGAGGACTCACTGAAATTTTTGTTGCTGTGCAACTAGGATTGGCTGGAATCTAGCCTGGGCAGAGGATCAGTTCAGCTCAGGCTCAGACAACAGGGCTTTATTTCAGCACCCTCTGTGAGAGCCAATGATACTAACGTCAATTGCTGAGGGGTCATTCAGCCCATCCAGTGGTTGGATGTGGTTCCGTAGTTGTGGGAAAGATTTGGAAGTGCTTACCACCATAACAAGTAAAATGTCTGCTTTCTGTGCTAATTGAAATGTAATTAAATGACTAGGCCTTTGTATATGCGTACAATCTTTCACTCTCACTGTCAATTAAATTTAAGTTCACTTCAGTGTCTCTCTCTCTCTCTCTGCATTAATCTCTGTCTCTCACTCTGCTGAGTTCAAATAAACATTTGCAGTCCACTATCATGACAACACATACCAATGGAAACATTATATTGGGAGAATGTTGTGTCTCCGGGGTCCAGTCCTGCAGTTTGCCTGCAGAAGTCTATTTGACACAGCCAATGAGGTTCTCCTAGTCGGAAACGCAAGAGCTATAGCCATCCCGTCCTGCAAAATTGGGGGGGGGGGCATAGTATCCGGCTGCATTTCAGATGCAGCATTAAATCAACCCCCCCCTCGACAACTCCCCTTTCCAGCGATTTTCCGCATCCAGGTCAGAACCGCACAGACAATGAACTCATTTCCAGCCACCACAGGGACACTGAGGAAGGGAAGACTTCCCATCTCACTTTCACTCCTGAGGAAGTGGCAGGCTGGATGCTGGCAGACAGACAGACATGCAGGCAGACAGACAGACAGACAGACATGCAGGCAGGCAGGCAGGCAGGCAGGCAGGAAAGCAGGCAGAGAGCCAGGGCCCAGGGAGCTCCACACTGGATGATGCATGGGATTGACGTATGGATGGATGACACCAAAGAGGCCTTTGTTTTTGGGTCCTTATGGGGGAAGGTGGGAACCGGGACGTAGGGGGAAAGATTACAGGGGCATGCTGCCTCCCCCAAAGGCCAGGCCTCTGTGGGAGAGAAGACGAGCCAGGACCCACTGACAGACTCCTTAGTATTTGGGAACAGTGACCCTTCACTGAGAAGGTCACGAGGGAGCACAAGCCATGGTATTTCACAGCGCACTCATCTCTCTCTCTCTATCTCTCTCTCTTTCTCCCTTTCTCTCTCTGGTAGTGTGCTGGGGTGGGCAAGCGTGCACACGTGCGTGCGCTGTGAGTCGGTGAGTGGTCCCTGAAAATGAATGAGAATATCCCTCCATTCAGCTGAGTCAGCAGGCTAGGTGACGGTGGTGGAGGTTATCAATGGGAGATTAAAGGAGCCACCCCAGCCCCTGCTCAGCATCCCAGCCCTGGAGGGTCCTGATCGGGTCAAGAGAGATGAATGAAAAAATAACCAGTGAGGCAGCTCATGGGTTCTCACCCTAGAACCTTAACCTGTGGGTTAAAAATCCACAGCTGACAATGCAGTTCAAAACTATTCAAGCTAATGGGCATACATGATTTATGTTCATTGTAATCACTGTGAAATTCTTCCCACTTAACTGCTATCTGTTAATACTTTCTGGCTAAAATATAGCAAACCTATGACAAAAATAGCGATAACTGGTTGGACTGTGAAAAGATATGCATTTTCCTCTCTCCATGGTCTAATCAACAAGCTGTGTAAAAACAAATGCTCATCCTTCCCTTTCATTGTGAGAGGAATGTAGAGAGGAAGTATGTTTGTCCTTTGTATCTATTTTAAACATAGATCTACCTAGAGGGCTCAACTGAAAGAGAACCTGTTTCAGGGACGTTTATCATAGAAGGAATCCAGCATGTTAATGTAGTCAAAAGGGTGGGGTTTCAATTTGCCTGACTTCTACTTCCTGATGACCCAATTTATGAATTGATCTAATTCTAATCGGGTTATCTGCAGTTAAATTTTCCAAAATATATGTATTACTCATAGTGCTTCAATGGTATTGTCCATGCTGGTGCTGTCACTTTACTGGCACAGATTGACAGGCGAAAGCTTGTTAAATCTCTGTGTTTTCAGCAGATGAGGCTGGGAGAAGGACAAAACAAGCTTGTCATTTAAAACAGTATTAGTGGTTTTAACAATGAGCACTCACTGAACAGGTAAGTCTCTGTCAGGTTTTTCTAAACTGGCTGGTTCAATGAATGACATAGGTATATAAGGGCTCCTGAACACATATTTACTTAATATTCTAGAGGCTTTTGAGGTCTTCGAGGTAGACTTCAATATCCTCAATAATTCAGAGTGGTTTTATTCATGTTATGAAAGAGAAAGAGCCCCTTTTAAACTTCCACTGTCTTCCTGCTGGCCTTGGTGACATATTGCATTTAATGACCTTTGCCCCCTTCCCCCGCTCTGCTAGTGTCTACTGCCACAGACAAAAGGTTCTCTCAGTAATATACATATTTTCCCACATGCAAGGTCGAAATTGGAAACTTCCTCTAGTAGGCCAATACTTTTTTGGAAGTCAGGAAAAGCCAGTGTGGGAGGTGAAGGAAAATGGAGGTCTGCTGGAGTTAAGCTTCATGCTCTTGTTTATCACTTTTATTTCATTAAACGAAATCTTTGATTTGTAATGATTTCTTTTGTGATATTATCTTTCCTTAAATGCCAGCCTGACACTGGCTATTTCACCTGTAGACTATCTAGCTAGGAGCCGTGTTGTCCCTGCTGTGGAAAGTCAACACTACTATGCACCTTTAGCCTTTATAATCCCCCAAGTTTGAGACCCTGTCAACACAAACACAGGTATTTTGAAAACTGGTTTTTTTTCTATGCGGTTTGGCCGTTCGTCCACACGAAAACGCTGTCTCAGGTCACTGAAACCAAACTTTTTTGAAAACTCTGGTCAGGGTAAAGATTTTTAGAAACTCTGGTTAAAGTGTTGTCATGTGGATGGTGAAACCAAAGATTTTGGCATGTGACATCCGAGTGTGCACTGTTGTCTCCTTTGTTTAACGTCAGATTGTGCAACACTCTCTCAATTGTTTACATGAGGAGAGTCTGTGCAAAAAAAAAAGAGTCTGCAATACCTGACACAGCCAAAATATTGCTGCTAATAACTGTGCTAACAGGGCTTATAAGATGTATACCAATACATACACAGTTATATGTTGTTGAACAAAAGGGGTCAGAATGCAATACAACTCAGGTCACTGTTTATGACTACACTACGCTCCCATGACACAGCCCTCGCCAGTTTTGGATGAGACCTACCGGAACAGGTAAAAACCCTTTTTTAGGCTTCTGATTGGCCAACATGGCTTTACGGTTAGGGGTGTATCATCATCACCTGTTGGTTTTGCTTGCTCTTGACAGCGTTTTTGCATTTTCATGTGGACAGAGATTTTTTGCAACCGTGCTTGTGTGGACAACAATTTTTTTTAAACAAAGGAAGAAAAACTCAGGTTACAAAAGTATGTGTGGACAAGGCCTAAATCACATTGCAGAGTAGGTATAAACTGTGGGGTGGGGGAAGAAGATCTCAAATATTTGTCTAGTTGAAATAAGCTCATCTGATCATGGCCAAGACCAGTGGCGATTCTACATTGAGGCATGTTGGCTTTGCTGCATAAACAATATTGTTAATAACTAAATTGAGTGCCAGTAAGATATTATTTTATCTAAATAAATGTTATAAAATATATTCATAACGGTAATCAAAAATGCAGAATCTGTATTTTTCATGCTTTATTGTTTAATTTGTCTAGTGTCTACACAGAAAGTTAAGCGTGGACTTGCGTGCACCAGACTGCTTGCTATTGTGTTCTATGGTGAACAAAGCCAGTGTGCATGCTCTAACTGTGGGTTAACGCTTTGGTCAGTAGGACCCTTCGTAAGAAGATAGGAACTAGGTGTGCCTGGTTGTAACTCTAAGGTTTTGGTACTTGCCTCACTGGCTATATGCATAATTGGGATTGTCGTGGCAATGTACAGCTGGTTTGAAATTAGAACTATGATGTCACACACTTGTTGCTGCGTTTTGTACTAAATAGTATAGTAAGTGGTTTATACATTTTCTGCCTTGTGGTAGGATGTATTTTGTTGGATATGCCCCAGTTTTCTTTTTTGGAAGTAACCTCGCCCTGGTCAGGACCATAATCTGCTCAGCGATTTGTTCTTCTTATTGTAAAACATTACAGCTTCAAAGCTACTCATTTACTACAAAACCTTTACTGCAAAAAAATGTTTTCCAAAACTTATCATGCTGCTTCTGATCAGGAGACGCAAAGGGCTCGTTTCGGTCAATGACCCAAGTGAGAGATTGTTCTTCACTAAACAGGGTAATTGGAACTACCTATCTAAACAATGGCAGCATGCAATTGCTGGAGAGGCCATGTTGGACCTCAAAAGCTTAAATCCCTTAACGGTATCAGTCTTTAAAACGGGTTCTTCCACACACCACATGCAGTAACAGCATCTGATCAAATAAAAATGCAGGTGTTTTGCATAGAACGAGAGAGCTTTCTTAGCGGGGTTTCCAGTTTTGTCAGATAAGGAGATAGTGTGGCTAATCTGTAGAGAGGAAGTAAACATTACTACACATAAAACAAACTGAAGCAGTTTCCTCAAGGGCTTTAACAGGATTCAAAAGGATCCATTAGTGGTGGATAACGTTTACACCATAGCCACTTTAAACTTCAGCCATTGGCTGAATGAGGAAAGAATTTTTTTAACCAATAAAATTCTTTATACTGTCTCATCCTATCCACTTGCAGCATCCATGCTCATTAACTAGAGAAGCAGATGTTAAGTTTTACGTAGAGTAGGAAAACAATTAGAAATTGAGTCAAATTGGGCAGTTTTTTCAAAGCACATTGCTGACAATTTGGCGTTTTCCAACACTTCAGTAGGAATTGACTCCACATTTTTTGCACTCTCAAGGAGCAGCTATTCAAAATCTGTCATCTTATTTGATGACTTCACACAAGCTTCCTGTGACACCTCAGCAGTTTAATTAAGTTTGTGGCCAGCCTTCCTTTTAGTAGTGGATCAATGAATGAAAGGTGAAAGACTTCCCAGCAGCCATTGACCGAACTCCCTGGGTCACCTGGGTTTGAATCAAACACTTAAGCTTCTCAACAGCGGGGAGACGGTAAGGAGTTAACTACAGCCCATGGATGAGCCGAGGCCTGTGGAGGTGGTGGCAGTAGGGCACAGGTGTGGTCCGTTTTCCTCAATGGCACTCGTTTCCAATCCCAAACGACAAAAGCCGTTTGCATAGTTCAAACACAACTGAGACTTCCATATGTTATTTCCTCTTCCTGACCACTTTTTAGGGCAAGGGAAATGTATAATTTAAAACTTAAGGGAAAGTGATTAGGAAATAGGAGTGGGGTGGGGTGGAATTCAACGAAATGCAGGCGGTGGCGTGTTGAAAAAAAGAAGAAAAAAAGAGGGAAATGCAAAATGTCTGCAGCGACGTGCAGTCTGCAGGCTACAAAATAGATCCAGCAGTGTGGCCATGATGGCATTCTGTGTAGCACAATCAAAGCATTCTCCTCCAGTCATCGCATGTGTCTGTGATTTGGGCCTGGCCCGCACCAGCCCAACCGCTAAGCCTCCAATGTGAGAGCGAGGGGCGCCCAAAGGGGTGCCGTGGTTGAACTGGGGGACAGCTGTACCCTGAGGGTTTCCATCAACACACCCCTTTGTCACCCCCCCAAATCTAAAATAATGGCCTGCGCCACATCTGAGGGGAAAACCCACTTCAGGAAGCAAAGAAAACGTTGCCTTTTTCCTCCCTCCGTTATTGTGGGCCGTCCACGTTTCTTGTCAGACACTTCCTAAATGCTTTTAAGACTTTAGCAATGCATTGCCGACGTAGTTTGCCTCTATACAGCAATTTGGGATAAGCGATAAAAATAAGACGCTACCTAATGTATTTAAGTTAACATGTCTCTTGTATTGTACTACAGACTCTTATCAAAGCAGTCCTGCCCCCCATGTAGTGGTGAATTCATAGAACGCGCCTCTAAACAGTCTAACGGCCGCTGAAAGGAAGATGTTTTATAATATGCTTTTTAGTCAAGCACACATTGCTGATGTGAAGAATGCTTCCCTATTGTGTCGACACCCTGCTGTAGGGCCATTTGCTGGAGTGTTGTTTGTCCCAGGAGATACTAAAAAGGACTCTTGCATAAGCAAACCTCACTATGCTCCTCTATCAGTGGTTTTAACCTCTTCATTGCCTGGTTTTCCCATTACTTCAACATCCCCTTCCAAATACTGTACTTAATCCTAATGAGTTTGTTAGGTACAAAATCAGTGGGGGACAATCCTCACAGACCATACTGAATGCATGTTAAAATAAACAGTTTGTCTTTCAATAGGAAGCAAGTCACACGATTGAAGGTCCCCACAGGGTGGTCCAGGCCTTCTTTACGTTCACTTTAGGCCTCCTATTGGGGTTACTGGATAGTGATGGTCTGTGACATTTGGCTGGTGGAACCACTTGGGGTTTTTGGTTTATGGTTAATGAGGATTCGGGTTGCAAATTCAAAGTTTTCAAAGGTATACATCAGGGGTATTATTATCCTACCCTATGAGGGATGAAGCCTGCTGGTTTAATTGAACACACAAATAAAGGATGGTGGTTTTCATAATACTGCTTTACCTAAACTTTGACAATGCAAATTAATTATACTCACAGGAGAGAAAAAGACATGGTAACGGAGTAATGGAAATGTGCTTCGTGCTGATACACCGTATCAGTGTTTTGTGCTTAAATAATAACTGAGGCATTTGAATAACTGTAACTTAACATATTTATCATAAACCAGAATCATCCAGGAAATACTATTAGCATATTAAGCCTTTTGCATATTACCTCACACACCCTACAACTTTAATCTGTGTTCTTCAAAAGAGAGAATTTACTGGCTATTTATAGGCCATCGACAAACTATACCAGGTTTTGTAGATTGAATAGACCAACGTAACACATTTTTTTATTTTAATTTACCAATGCTTGTTGCTATAGAATATGGTGCCATGACTCTTCCAAGCAAAGGGTTTGATATCAAGAGTCCATTTCAATACAACAATACTTACTAGCTTTGACATTTTGATGGATAACGACTCTATTGAAGGAAACAGGACCACGTTAGCCGAAGGACATCAGAGGAGATACCAGACCAGGGTGAAACAGAAACGGTAAACACGCAGGTTACGGTGAAGAAAAACAACGTGGTCCCGACTGCCAGTCTACCCACCCCCTGTCTTGGTAAGCGGCCGGAAACATCCCTGGAATTCACGAAAGCCACCCACTTGGCCAGAGCCATTCACACCGTGTCCCCACACCCCTTCATCTTTTGTGTGCCCTGTCACCAGTCCGTCTCCCAAGACCTAGAGAGGGGGAGCCATTCATCACTAATGAACTGCTGAAATCATGCAAACCACCTCGTTTGATGGAGGAACTGGAGTAGTGTGAAGAGCAGAGTGGGGTTTAGCTAGGATAATCTAATTGAATATTAATACTATTTTTATATACAGAGTGAACACCTGAAGATTAAAAAAATGAAAACGTATTGATTGATTGATAGATGGCTTCAGATAATGAAAATTAAAAAAGTCCTGCAGGTAAAATGTAACACAAAGCTCTGTTTGCTTCGCAGTTACAGTTGGTCATCTTTTTTATCGTAGCAACTTATTATTGGTGTGAATTGCATGCATGTGATTATATAAAAATGGGCATTTGACATCATAAAACTCATGGAGGATTTTGTTGGAGGTGAGGATTTTATTCCATACACAACCATTCATTTCTGATAGTACATATTGACTTTTATATATTGTCTTACCAAACAGAAACAGAAAAAAACAACAGCAAGTTGACTAGCTCGCACGTTCTCACAGTGTATTTTCCACATCAGGAACTGCAGGTGCCTCATAAAACACTACAGCTATTACACCAAGAACAAACAATGCTAATTAACATCTACATGGGCGACAAAGTTACAGGTGGGCTGTTGATTCTGGTTCTGCTACATACCAAGTACCACATCCTTCCCTGTGTTAGCACCCTCTGGGAACGCAAATAAAGTAGATTAGGCCACCACTCTAAACAACCCCACAACATACTGCTGGCTTTGGCATTACTAACCTAAAACCTCACTGCAAGTACAAGGGGTCAAACACAATTGATTGGATAATGGGTTGGTAAACCGGAAAAGTAGTGTCTTAATATGTAAACCTCCAAAATTAAGTTTCTATGTTCAATTTCTGAATATGCACCCCCATTGTCAACCATGCAAGCAGTCTCTTATCAGTTAAGGAGGGAGCAGCACATTCTTCCTTATGTCGAGGGTGTTATTTAGGCGTATTCCTGATACAGTGTTTCTGCTGAATTTAGGTGTGCCTTCAACTGAAAATACACCATCATTGTTCACTCCCTTCCATAACCTGCAAGGGCCCCCTATTTTAGGCCATGACTTTAGGAGTAGAAAAGATATTTAAACAGCTTTCTAATTGTTATAGAAAATTGGTGTGATATAAACATCAATTCTATTGTAACAGGAGACCCAGAGTGGGACTCCACATGAACTGAGAGATGGACTCCATATGTATATTATGTATATTTCAGTTTATTGTATGTATAAGTCAAAATATTCAGTATTTGGTTCAGTTTTTTGTGTTTTCTAAAAAACGTGAAAAAATTACTTATATATATATATATTTTTTTTATTGTTTTGTTGGATTTGTGAATTTTTTCCTATCCAAATTCCCACTTACCCTGACATATCGGCACATCCGCACACATTAATCCAACCACATGTCGCCGAGCCGCTGATTCCTTTCGCACTGCTCATCCAACATTTTATTTATATATATAAAACCTTTATTTATCCAGTGAAGACAACCAGAGTCAGTCTGTTTTACAGTTGTGCCCTGTGATACAGCATAATAAAATACTATAAAAACAGCCAAATAACTAAAACAGACTAACAGTACACCAGAGGTATATTCAAATAACACTTGCCTGATGGCTGCTACTCTCAGCTGCTAACGCGATCCTGCCAGATCCTGCGAGATCACGCACAGAGCACAACAAGTATTGCCGGACAACATCTATTGGTAGTGGTAGCAGCCGAGAGTAGCAGCCATCAGGCAAGTGTTATTTAAATATACTTCTGGTGTACTTACAAACTTTCCAATGCCTCGTTTTATAAGTACAGAACCTCTTTGTACTACTGTAGAAGTTTGGTACCATTCCGGGCATTATTAGTAGGGTTATTTACGAGATACACCCTTGGATCCATTAGCGCCTGCACTGAGCCTTTCGGCTGAAAGCGCTAACTCGACCAAAGTTATAACAAGGGAAAAAAGCTTATGGGGATTTTTTTCACTCGAGGTCAAGGTACAAAGTACCCTAGGGTTAAATTACTCCAAACCATCACTTTAATGAAAGTGCCAATGTCCTTCAACTTTTTAAATCCTCATTCGCTACATGGATATCATAGCCTGGGAGAACCCTGATGGACTTCCGGCAAATTTAGATTTGCTCTGCAAGTCAGTCTGGGCAAGAGCCCATTCAAGCCCATTTCCAATTTTTCCAAATCGAGGCACCAATCACAACCGTTGAGGTGTGCTATACACGATGACGATAGCGCAGCTATTTACTGTCATTGGTTGAAGCAGAAAATTACATGGATGGCTGCCGCAATGGAACATCCGGAATATCACTTGTTTGAATCAGCTATTGCTTCTGTTTTAAGTGATTTGAACGTTTCCTTTTTGTTAAAATCCGAGCAAAGAACAACACTAGAAGCCTTCATATCTAAAAAAGATGTTGTCTCGACCGACCTGTCTCGACCTGAAATATGTCAAAAAATACAAATACTTAGGGGTCTGGCTAGGCTCCTCGTTCTCCTTCCAGACCCACATAAACCATCTCCAGTCCAAGATCAAATCTAGGATTGGCTTCCTATTCCGCAACAAGGTGCCATTCACCCTTCCTGCCAAACAAGCCCTAGTGAAAATGACCATCCTCCCAATGCTTGACTTCAGTGATGTTGTCTAGTATACCACAGTGCCATCCATTTTGTTACCAATGCCCCATATAACACCCACCACTGCAACCTCTACTCACTATTTGGATGGCCCTCGTTACACACCTGGTGCCTGAACCACTGGTACCACCTCATCTATAAGTCCTTACTAGGCAAAACACCACTTTACCTAAGCTCATTAATATCCATAGCATCACCCAATCTCAACCTGCACTCGAGCAGGTATATCTCCCTAGTTGCTACAAAAGCCTGCACCTCATTTGGCCGCCTCTCCTTACAATTTTCCACTGCTAATGATTGGAACAATTTACAAAAAATCCTGAAACTCAAGTTAGCATTACTTTCAAATCTACTGACTGACCGCTGCACATGTTGGCCCTCATTTATCAAACGTGCGTAGAAACCAGTGTAGATTTGAGCGCAGAAATCATCTTACGACGAGACCCACGTGTGATTTACAAAACTTTCTTATCACTCCAATTCCAGCGTACGAATTAGCGGCTGTTGATAAATCAGACGGTTGAAAACCATCGTAATTTACATAACACGCCCATATTTATGCAAGGTTTAG
>JACXGM010006992.1:17308-31660 GCA_016801145.1 Umbra pygmaea | reverse complement strand
AAAAGTTCACGGCCTGGGTGGCTGTGGTCTTTGAGGATGTTTTTTGTTTTCCTAAGGCATCGCTTATGGTAGATGCCTTGCACGGAGGGGAGGCAGCAGCCAATGATGCGCTCCGCTGACTTCACCACCCTCTGAAGGGCCTTACGATCAGCAGCGGAGCAGCTGCCGTACCAGGCTGTAATGCAGCCTGAGAGGATGCCCTCAATGGTGCACCTGTAGAATTTTGTTAAAATCCTGACAGACATGCCAAACTTCTTGAGTCTCCTCAGGAAGTATAGGCGCTTTTGGGCAGTTTTTGTTACCGAGATTGTCTGTCTGGACCATGTGAGGTTGTCGCTGATAAACACACCGAGGAACTTGAACTCTGAAACTCTCTCGACTTCAGCTCCATCGATGTGTATGGGGGCAGGACCCTCCCTCTGCTCATCTTATCATCTCTTTTGTCTTGCTGACATTGAGAGAGAGGTTGTTGCTCTGGCACCAGGTAGCCAAGGCTCTTACCTCTTCTCTGTAAGCAGTCTCATCGTTGTTGGAGATGAGACCTAGGATGGTTGTGTCATCAGCAAACTTTATGATGGTGTTGGAACTGTGTGTGGCCATAAAATCGTATCATAATCACATCAACTTCCCCATATCTGTAATTATACACATTTTGTATTTGACATTTTCTATATTGACTTAATCTAGTTTACTTGGGCTTAATACTGGGAACTAAATTGTTTGTTTTTCTTCTGTACCGCACTATGTTTATGGTACCGCAGCTAAAGGCTGGAGTTCTCACAGACTCGCTCCGCGAAAACCAATCAAATATGCACCTCGACAGAAGTGCGTCTTTCTTTGTTAATGAGTAAGCTTCCGCATTTTTGTCAAACGCATTTATCTCCAAACCGAAACAAGTAATGTTTAAAGTAGCCGAATAAATAACAACGTATTATATGTTGTACAATTCACCCGCCAGAGTGGCTGGTAGATAGGGAAATATTACCCGCCAATGTGAAAGTCTACCCGCCATTGGCGGGTTGCGGGTGTTAATTTCCCACCCTGTGCACAACATATAGAATGAGAGAGATAGAGGAGTGATTAAAGGAACTTATTTTATTCTCTTTTCATTGTCTTTTTGGCTGAATGCCTTTGAAATGACACCACTGACAGTTAAAGAAAATTATCCTACTGAAGATATTTTGACAAAACTGACATTAATTACCAAACCTATCTGTTTGTCAGTGGGAGTGTCTTTATGCCCTTGAGAGTCAGAGTGGCATAATGTTCTTTGGTAGAAGGGACTCAAGTGATGTGTGCTGGGATCTTGAACAATTATTTCAGGTTAATATGTATGTGATGTGGTTTGGGAGGCGTCTTTGGCTTTGTGAAGTACTGTCCCGAGTTGACTAGGGTTGGGTATCGTTTGGATTATAACGATTCCGATGCCAAACCGGTATTTTTAAAATGATTCCTAAACGATTCCTAAACCGATTCTTGAAAAACTGAAAAAATAACATTAAAGAAAGGCTCTTAGAGATTTTTATAGAAAATTATTTAAATTTAACAATATATTAATGTTTTAAATTACTTAAATATATTATAATTAAACCTAAGTCACCTAACACACAACTGCAATAATTTAATAATAAATAACAGTTACAATGTTAACAAGTAACAACAAAATAAATGTTGAGTTGGTATGGTAACTAAACCAGCTTCAAACTTGAGCAGTTCTTTTGCAGAAAAATTACCATATATGCCTTCTCTGGCAAGTGTCACACCCACACCATCTTCAAGGACCTTCCGTCTCTCTCAGTCACCGGAATACTAGGATTTCATCAAGTCCAGGTTATATTGTTTAGCGTTATTACCTTATATGTTAGTGGACCTCTAGCCTTCTCTATGTTTCATTATAGACACCAGTGTTCCGTTACGCAGCTGTTGCCTATTGTAATTAAGAGAGTATATTACCAGATCATTTGTGGCTTGTATTTTGTTGGTTTATCCGCTGGTGTACCTTGTTTTGTTCTCGTTCTGGACTTGTGTATGTTATATTGAGTATCTGATTAAAACCGCCATACCTGCGATTATTATTAAACCGCCATACCTTCCATTCGTTATTCATTTGGGCTGAGCGTGACAGCCTGACTGTACGACGTGCTCTCCTGACTTATTCTTTTGCGCTACCGTATCTCAGACGTTCTCTCAAATGACGTTCTCAGGTTAAGGTTAGCTATGTGGTTACCATAGGGCTGGGCGATATGGGCAAAAAATTATATCACAATATAAAATAGATATTTTTTCGATACGATATATTGAAATATATATAGGACCTGCTGTGACTTGATTAAATCAAAGTGTATTGTCGGCTGTATGAAGAAATAAAAACAATACATACAAAAAATATGGATTGACCTTGTTATATTTCTGTTTAGAAGTTTTAGGTTAGTGCTGCCACTATCAAAAATTTTCTAACAACTAATCTTTTGACAAATTTTTCGATTGGTCAACTAATCTAAATGACTAATTAAAAAAAAATCAAGGGTTTGTTTTTTCGTTGTGTCCATTTTATTTTGAACTCAACTGAAGGGCAAAAACATTAAATGTCACCTGTGCCATAAATAACATACATTTTACCAAATACAAAATTACAAAGTGGGATGTTTTCCACATTCCAAAAATATAATGCACAAAGTTGCAAAGCTCATTAAGTAAACTGTTCAAAAACATTATGTATTAATCTAAGCACAAGTATCTGCATTTCCATTAGGCTATACCATATTAGTCCGAGTCTGGACTAGCCTAATACGATTCTGCTTAGCTCTGCATAATAATGAATTGCGCTGAAAGCAGGCAGGCACAAAGCTATGCTGCTGCATTTACACTTGCGTGCACGACAGGGTTTAAAACATTACTGCCAAAGTCTAAGTAGCCTGATTAATATCCAAAGACAGTCATTGTACTTCTAATAAACTGTACAGACTAGCTTGCCGTTTCATTAATAATCATATACTTAACGTTGCATTTTTCTTTACTGTGATCGCATTTAAATGGGATAATGCTTCCCAGCAATATGAGGTGATTTGTTGCACACAGAATTACAGCCTAAAATGCACGGAGCCACGCGTGCATATTATTGAAAAACACTGTAGAATCACAACTCCATTTTCCTCAAAGCAATTCTCCAGTATAGTTGAAATGGCAAAATTCGAAATCGGTGTTCTCATTGCTGTTTTCATGTAGCCTAATATTTGTAAAAACATATATCACAATCCTCAAGAAAATGCGCATATCTAAGTACAGGTATGAACGAAGGATGCAAGTTATTAGGCTAGTCGCTGCATACTGTATCTGTAGAAAACGGCATGATGAACGTCCCGGAACAAGCCTCTGAGAGCCACCTTCAGGAAGGAAAGACAAATGTCGATAATTTGCAATACTTATACCGATTATAATAAAAACAATCAAATACATTAACAGAATATTATATTAGGTCATCCCTGTTTGGAGAAAGTACTTAAAACAGACATTCTAATCTTACACAAAACTTTTGCAATGCTTAGTGCAAATGTGAACTGAACACAAACATGCTTTTTACAACAGTGTTTCTCTCATTTTAGCTAATTAGGAGATGTAAACTATTGACATTTGTAACAAATATTACAGATATGTTAGATGTTTCTTTGTTTCAGAACAAAACCAGCTGTTATGGCGATATGTCGATATTGGATATTCTTCTCGATATTATTTTCAAAAACTCGATAACGATAAATATCGAATTATCGCCCAGCCCTAGGTTACCAATGATTGTATGTTGTTACAGAGGTTAAAGGTTAGGATTAGGGTTAACGTTACTGTAAAAATATATATAATGTGCAACACGCTTGCATCACGCTGGAATAGAGAAAAGCACACAAAGCATCCATCTGGATTTGAACTCGCAAACTCCGGGATGAAAGTTGGGAAAGTTTGGCATTTTAAAAGTAGCCTACATTTATGGTATCTAGCTAACGATAGATTACAGAGAAAGTGTGATATTTTTACGTCCATTTCGCAGCATCAGAGGGAAAATACTTTAGTCAACACATTAAGTGGAATCGAAATTAGGAACCGAAATTTGCATTCTGATCCGGTTCGATTCCTACCATTTGCGTAGGGTTTCGGTACCCAACCCTAGAGTTGACCCAATTCTGCAGCATCACGTGAGCCACGCCTCCCTCTGTCAGAGCAGACACCCTGTTTTGGAGGGGGCAGGATGTAGAACAATTTTTTGTAATAATGTTATAAATGTATGCATGCTTGGAGTTTTAGGCCTTGGATTGTTTACACATGTCTGTGTTTGTTTTCAGGAAAACACTTTTTTACCCTTAACTTACTTTCATTGCTCAAATCCGATTGTTATGGGCTTTGCTTTCTCATTTCATGTGTAGGCTATAATGAGTAGGCAGTTTTTTGGTTACAGCATTACCCTATGTAAACGTTTTAAGGCCCTACAATTAGTGCAGATTAAAGGTCATTCAAAGAGCTCTGGGAAACATTGTCAATCAGGAGTCCCCATCTCAAGGTGCCGTGCACCTTGCACTCACCTTCTGAACCCGCTACTGATAAAACCAGCACGTTTGGCACAGCAGACATTATAATATGATGCTCATTGTTAAATAGACAGAAATTAAGAGAAGGGGAGAGTCCGGGAAAGATGACAGCACAGAAGCACCGTGGAAGACGCCAGATGGGAAGAATGGGGAGAAAAAGAGAAGCATGACTTTACAATACTTTGAGTTATGACTATAACCTTGGTTCTCTGATAGTATGAGTGAGGTATTTCACTATGGGATACGCCCCTCGAGTATTTATCAGAATATTTTGTTACACCTAATCAGCACATTGGCTGGAAGTCGAGACACGCGTCGGTGGCGGTGGAGGTCTCTTCTCTTTCTATAAACAGTCTGACGCTACGTCCCAGAGTCATTCCAAAATAAGCAAAAAACCTTTACTCGCCAAAGAAAGGAGTGTCATCTGGTATAATACCTCCTTCATACTATCAGAGGACCAATGTTACAGTTGTGCAGTTCTCTCAAGTATTTCACTATGGGACATGCTGACACCCAGTTTGCCAGACAAGCTTATCATGATGACCGACTGTCACGATTTTTCCACTTGACGGGGTCTAACCCTCAGAAGAACCTACACTTTAAATCTGTATGTGCCAAACTTGGTGCAGTGATATCGAATCTGTAGAACTTCACAAATGAATAAATTGAAGCCCAGCTCATTGCTGAGTAATTATCTTGTATAAATATGCCTTCAAATAAGGCCCAGGACGTTGCCATTCTTCCAGTAGAATGAGCCTGCAGGCCTGCAGGAGGCTGGAGACCCTTATTTGTTTAGGCTCAGGTAATAGCTCCCACTATCCAGTTCAACAGTCTCTGTTTATTGAGTGTTTTACCCACGTGAGGTTGGGTCAACAAACAAACAAACAAACAAACAAACAATTGATCACATTACTTTTTTTCTCATAATTTTTATGTTTACTTTTTGTATATATACGGTACACTTATTTTTGTAGCAATATGTTACGTGCAAACAGGAAATTCACATTTGCATGTCCATTGTTACATAATGTCTGTGGGTAATGTGGAGTAAATGGAGACCGGCGTGAAAGTTGTTGAAAATAAACAGTGTTTAATAACGAAACACTTAAAACAGAAAACTGCCACGAGAGGCAAAACAGTAATAGTTTAGCTCTACAATTAGGGTAGGGACTAAAAGAAGTGGTCATGTGAAAATTAAGGTGGGAACAGAAACCTTGAATTCATATAGTGTAGAAATCTATGTAATAGATAGGGGAGGATTCATAATAATATAACACACTATAAAATAACACATAAAATTAGGGACCACCTAAATCACATACCAGGTCTCGATGACCGAAATATATTGAAGATCAAAATCCCTAAACCCGGATTGGGAGATCCCCAAGGACACCATCCGCCATCTCACCCAGAAGCTTGTCCAAACATTGTCGGGAGTGCATACAGGCACCTGTGAGTTGCTGTGATAAAATTCATGCAAATTGGAACGGCGTAGGATTTTAATTGTTTGGATTTTTGGTTTGATTTCAAATCAGCCCTCAATTGTTTGGTGATTTTTGATTTTTCGTTGACGGTTTTTACGTCATTTTGTTCTCAGGGAATTACATAATGTAAAGTAAATATTTTGATCTTTAATATGTTTCATTCATTGAGACCCGATGTGTGATTTGAGTGTTCCTTTAATTGTTTTCAGCAGGAAATTATTAAAAATGGGATTACCGAACTCACCTACAGTACAAAATGTCAACAATATAGTAATGAATGAATTCTTGGATTTTCAACCCACAGTAACTGTTCGTTTGATTAAAGTAAAAAGGATCACATTCATTTGGGTCCTGCTCAGGGGTTGACATTAACTTTATTGGGCACTTGTCCTTTAGACAATTACCATAAGTAGGCCTGCACGATTCGTGGAAACATATGAATCGCAATTTATTTGCTTAGAATTGATACCACGATTCTCTGCCACAATTTTTTTCTAACAAAGTGTAATGTTTATTGTACGTATAAACCATGACAAAACAAATTGTCAGTACCAAACATAGATTCTTTTTGGCACCTATAGCACCTTGCGCATCACCACAAGCCTGTAAACATAGAGGCTTCAATGAAAAAAGAAAATAAAGTACATACTGGCCATTTAAGTACAGTAGGCTACCAAAAATTGTGACATATATCACATTGAACTAAATTTGGCCCTGATACAGGCTCTATCTGAACTCCTTGAAAATGCCTGTGCAAATAATAATAAAAAATTAGAATCAAAGTAATTTAAAAATAAGTCAGGAACAGGGGTGAATCGAGATCGCTATTTTATAACGATTTATCATGCAGACCGTAAGCCTGGTATTTTACAGACACTACTTGTCCAAAGCAGAAGTTTCTAGTATTGTAATTAACATGCATGTCTGTAATTCTGGGACTCAAGCATTACCTCTCCCCCCATGTGTCATGTTGAAACTAGGGAAAATATGGTGACAAAAGTTTTTTTTCACTTTTATTCATTGGCCAGGAAATTAATGTCATCTAGAAAGAATATATATTTCAGTTGTTCATAAAAGCATCAATTCAAGTGCCATTACATTAACAATATGACCTCAAACTAACATTCTGTTCACAGATACCAGTCTCTCAGATTATATGGGCAATATGTTTGACGGATGTTTCTCAAATAATTAATGTATTCCCAGTTAAATATAACATATTAAACTGTAGGAATTTCTGTATACCTTTGTGACTGAGACATAAGAAGTGACACCCTTATTTTAGATACCGCTTTAAGGTTACCATGTAATGAAGTAACTTTTTACTGCAGAATATCTGTCACTTGCTCGCTTGAATTTTACTGATCTTTTCAAGCATTTGCAGTTGCTCTTAACAACATTCATGCATGTAAATTTAACAAAGTCAGAAACCGAGTAATTTGGGATTTAAGTCTCCTTTAAAGAAATATTTTCTTGCGCAGTGCTTCTAAATTGTTTTTCTCTCTTTCTGACACTCGCTCATTAAATTTTGGCTACTGTCACGCAAATGTCAGTTGAATAGAACACGCAATTGTTTTCTCCAGCTATTAAATGTCTGATATATTTTCAAAATTACAATTGTAGATATTTCTATGCATTAAATCCAACATTTATAAAGCATATTTTAGTCTAGGCTACATTTTTTTATAACATATTAACAGTTAATTAGCACTTGAACTGTGTAAACAGAGTTCTGAGTGATCACAGTGCAATGGCTAATTTAGCTAGCCATTTAGCTAGCCATCTCATAATCTAAAAAGAGCAACCCTGTGTTTCAATGTAAGGTAATATCGCAGTTTCACAAACATATTTCTTGGCAAGATATATATCACAAATTACCAATTGCAGATTAATTAATTTAGCTCAACCTATGTACATTTTACTTGTCCGACAACTATTTTTTCTTGTCCTGGACAAGCAGACAAGCGTTAATGTCAATCCCTGACACTTTTGAATGCATTGATTGGTCAAAACAGACAAGCATTTAAATATTATTAGTCAAAGTGACAATCTTGGTTTTTTAGGAAGGAGAAGGAGTGGCATATGACAGACATTATTAACGTGAGATCAAGGGAAAATTGAAACGGGGGAGTGACAAAGATGACCGGAAAACATTTAAAAATGACACCAATAATTCAAATGGAAAGATTATGCACTGGCCTTAACTGACAAGTGACTTGCTTTTTTTACTGGTCCAATGTTAGGTCTTGCTGGCCCCGGGCCAGCGGGCCATCATTTATGTTGAACCCTGATAGCCTAATCCTTACGCATTTACATTGTGTTAAGTTATACATAGTTGTTTTGTAAATTAGAAATAAAATACATTGTTGTTTTGAACAAGTAGGCACTTTTCCGTAAAATTAAGGGATCAAACTAGCAATGGTAGGATCCAGTCTGCCACTCTACACATCTACCTACAACAGCCTCTGTGGCTGCACGTCAATTCCAAGAATTTAACATTTACATTATATTTTAGTCATTAAGAAGATGCTCTTATCCAGAGTCTCTTATCCAGAGTCTCGTAATCAGAGAAAGTTAATGTCACTCGTGCAGCGTGGACTGCAAAGCACTCATTGGATGATACTGCTGTCAGTAAGAACTTGGGCGGTAGGGTGATTGTTGTGTCTGTGTTAGGGTTGTTCCGATACCATTATTTTGACTTCAATACCGATACATGCTTTGGTACCTCGGTATTACCAAATCAATACCACAGCAAAATCACTGCTAACCATAAAAACACATAAAAAATTATGAAGAAAGTGAGTATTACAAAATATAACATATGTACATGTAATACACAACATTATGTATATTCTGTTTTTATGGTATTTGTAATTTTTTTCTTAGGCCTAATTGCCCCTATTCTGTGTAACCTAAACATATGGATTTTCCCCAGTGGTAAAATCCTTAACTTTATTCCTTGTAGCAGAGTCTTGCCCCATTTCTTTCCCCCCATTTTCTTCCTCCTTAATTATCACTAACCCTGCCTTTTCGGCAGCACCGCGAAGTACTTCCATATTCTACTACGAGCGCCATGCTTTTCCTCAATTACAATTTTGCTCAATTGCTATTCTCTCCAAGCAGCTGGGTTTCACTCCCTCACACAGACACATTCTCACATGGGCAGTAGCCCCGCCCACTTAATGGCACAGCATTTATTTTCCAATGGATAGGGTTGTTGCCAGATGTTTCTCTCTTTTCGTTCCAGTGAAGAGCAAGATGCATATTTTAACGCAATCTTTTAATTGAGTGTCAAAACATATAAGTATTCCAGTATAGTACTGTTTTAATATTCTGGTACCACGGTACTTTCTCAGTACTGGTTTACCGCACAACCCTAGTCTGTGTTAATGATTGGAGTCTGACAAATGGTGCTCAAGCTCACACACAAGTGGTTGGTCTTACATTCTGTATATTGTGCATAAATTGGGTGCTAGAAAATCTGTATTTTGCAACTCTTAAATGGGTAACAACCTGATGTTGGACAAACAAACTGAAGGTAGCCAAATAAAATTAGTAGTGGAATACCACTGATTAGCACCATTTTGCAATAATCTGAAAAGCTATTTTTTCACAGTCTTCAGTCTTCAAAACGTCCTTTTCTGTTATTTGCCTGTTTTCATGACATATGTAATTCAGAAGATGCTAGTGCAGGGGTTCCCAAACTTTTCAGCCCACGACCCCCAAAATAAAGGTGGGAGTGATTCGTGACCCCTAATATCCAAGGAGGTGGTTAAAGTATACAAAAGTTGCATGAAACGGTGCACACACACTAATAGGCATAAATACAACACAAAAGAACACAACAAACAAATAATTATAATATTGTTTTATAGTAATTTCCTCATTACTTTCATTTAAATATTAACACCTAATGAGATGGGTGGGCACAAGGACATTGCACGCAGTGGCATACACACACAAATAGGCCTATCTAAACACGAGCATGTTTACAACACAAAAGAGCACAACAATCAAACAACTATTAACCCTTCAAGGTCTAAGGGGTTTTAGGTCCGCCTGGCACACAGTTGACCTAGTGGCCTCTAGAAAGGTCATACTTTGACCTACAGAGAAGTACCTTATGGTCCTGGACTCAGCAGACCCATGGCTGCAACATGCAAGAAGGAAATCCAACATCCTGGGTCATTGAATTTTATGGTTTACTAAATATTTATCCACAAAAGATTAAAGAATGTATGTTTATTTTGTTGTTTTTATGTGTAAAAGCATGTAAACTATAATGAATAAGGCAACATCAAAATGCTACAACCATTTCTCACTATATTTCTAATAGTTTTTAAAATCCCATTCATTTTTCACTTTTTTAAAGTGTTTGTGTTGTGCAGGATGATGTCCTACATCATTGCAGAGTTGTTATTTTGTCATTTTCACTTGTCTGTGATGTGTTTAGCAAAAAAGGTGACCATCTAAAATACATTACCGACTTTGCGGCACCATAGCTCCGGCTGTGTTCAATCCACAGGGATTAACCCCCACTCATTCTTTTCGTCTTTCCAACAGTACCAAGCTTTAGTTGCTAGCATGTAGGATTCGCGAGATAATCGCGCTTGGTGCTTTAAAGGGAGATATACTTTGAAGGGTTAATTTTTTTAATTTATTTCTGGAAATCATCTTGTGACCCCCACCCCGCTGTCTCGCGACCCCCCGGTGGGTCGCAACCCCTACTTTGGGAACCACTGTGCTAGTGCATTTTCTTTTACAGTACATATTTGAAGTGGGTGAAAAATAGGCTGGTTAAAAATCTAAGTGGAAAATTGGCTGTCCAACAGCCTTTGTGTCTGCTGGGCAAAAAAGTACATTTCCCACTGTGGTGTCAACATTGTCACCTGCCACAGGTCAGCATTAAAGCCAAAGACAGTGGACAGACACGTCTTTCTTCCCCAAAACCTCTAATGCAATAGTCAGACAAAGCTAGCATAAAAATAAATACTAGGCTATTTCTTTTTTGTATTCTACTTCATGTAGAATCAGCAATTGATGTGATCCATCCGTTTATTTATTTTCATTTTTCCTTGATATTTTTGTTAATTTTAGTAAGTAATTACATGTTTCTTGATTTTGGATTATACAGGCTCATGTTCTACAGAGAAAATTACATGAATTTTACATAGAGCTTTGTTATGTCAACTCAACATTAGTTGATTCCCCTACATGATCATTACTTGATCACACAGCTCCCTTTTTTATTATTGTGCAACAGTGCCAAATACTGTATGTTTGGATTAGCTCTCTCCTGCCCGGTTGTATTCACGTGTAATTTGTGCAGTTTGATCATTTGTGGAGAATGTAATTCAAAAGTAAATGTAATTGTTTTTAATACAAAACAGACTCTACTTGAAAACATGTGAAGGCTTTCGAGTAAATCCAAAAGTTACTGACATTAGGGCAAGTACTCAATCACTACATTATTGAAAATTCCAATCGTTAGTGTCTATCATGATATTTATTGAAATCGAATGATATGAGAAAAACAATGTGATACAGTTTTTTGACATATTGCCCAGCCCTACAAACAAGGTTCAGTTTCAGTGTTATTGTCTCATCAAGGATGTACCCATTATTCAGCCTTTGTTATTTAAAGGTATATTTTTCTGTGGATGGAAGCCTGGCATATATTTGTATATTTCAAAGCAGCACATACTGTATGGCCCCAGAGACACACAAACACACAGTATAGGTATGATTTTTTAGAGTGAACACACCCACAGTGTACAATAATCCAGGCAAGGCACCTGTTACAAGCTGGCCTGAGGCATTCATACACAGACATTTTTCCTTTCAAGTCTGTTAGTCTTCCTCTCTTGAAAAGGCTTTTAGCTATAGAGGCAAGCTTGTGCATCAGAGAGATTGTCTTTATAAGGACCGGATGAATGCAATAAGGACGTGTTTGAAGCCATCTGGGTCATGTTGTTCTGGGTGACAATAGAATGGTGTCTGCTTGTTTTTACATTTGTGCATTTGTTCGTGTGTGAATTTCTTTCACATGTATGTCATAGTTATTTTCTCTGGCTCTAGAATGTCGTTTTTTCCCAAACCTCTGTGAAAGCAGTGTCTTACTGTTGACAAAAAAACAGGTTAATAATTACATTGATTAGTGTATGTAAAGACCAAGAAAAATATTTAATACATGTTTGATCCCCGGTCGGGGCTGTCTGTTATATTGTTTTGGAAATGGTCCTGCTCATTCAAAACAACAATGTAGTCTACTTCTAAACAACACTGTATAACTCATGAAGATCTACATTCATATTGATGTACTGTACATTGGCACATAAAAAGACTAACAAAGTCTTTTATCATGCATGCTTGCATATTTGTATTATGGTAATTCACAACTTTCAGTGTGTGCCATAGCTAGACAAAAAAGTGGCAGTCTCTGAATGCGAGAGTTGCTGGTTTGATCCCCTGTCATGTCTATACTTTTTTTGGGAAATATGCCTACTCATTAAAAAACACTGTAGTTTATTTCTAATCTACAAAACATGTATAACTTTACACATAATACATGCATAAGGATTAGTAGTCTATTTTTTTATCTAAAGTGTTGCATATTCATTTAAGACAACACTGTAGTTTACTTCTAAACAGCTCTGTATAACTCAAGAAGTTCTAAATGCATTTCCACATGAACAGCAAGTGGTGGATGCCTTGTTGTCCATTAGTCACATCCCTAGGGCAGGCATGGTGGCCTAGTGGATAGCACTGTGGCCTCACAGTAAGAAGATTCTGGGTTTGAACCCTGGTTGTCCTGGGCCTTTCTGTGTGGAGTTTGCATGTTCTCCCCGTGTCTGTGTGGGTTTCCTCTGGGTGCTCCGGTATCTCCAACCATCAAAATAACATGCAGGTTAGGTTCTCCAATCACTGCCCCTGACTAAAGTACTGGCTTAGATCTGAAGTTGGTCCGCGGGCACCGTAAATGGCTGCCACCACACCTTTGAAGGATGGGTTAAATGCAGAGAATTAATTTCACTACATGTATGTGTATGTGACAATAAAGTATCTTTACCTTTACCTGCTGCAAACATTATTTAAGATTCTGAAGGATCTTTATTATTGACAAATTTAGGCAATCTAGAATATACAATTATTCCTCCTAAATTTAAAGATTTAGATGCAAAACTCACATATTGTTTGCTAGCATGTAACAAGCTGGGCTCTTTGTTGAGTTCTGTGACATTAGATGTATTGCTTATCTAACATAAATTCCAGTTCAAATAATTCCTACTTTAATTGCTGGGTCAAAGTGTTAATCTTGCTTGCTTTTTGATGTTAAGTTGATGTTCTATCATAAACTTTTGAACTATAAAGGATTATTTAGCCGTTCATGTAGAGAAACTTGGAACTGAAGAAAACAGAGAATGCAGCCGAACCGATTGTTAACCCCTCAGTTGTGTCTTTCAAAGAGCATTAATGAAACTGCTTTCAAGTCCTCATCTTTCTGGCTGTGTTTAAAACACAAACATGTTGAAAAAATGGTAACCTATCACGTTTTAAAATCAAATACATCAAGGACTCTTTTCTCTTAGTTTGAAAAGTGTACGGTAGCTTACTCTGGCGCATTACTAACTGTATGCATAATGATTACATTCATTAAAAGCTAAGTCACATTTTTACATTGACATTTAAGTAATTTAATGGAAGCTCTTATCCAGAGTGACTTAAAAGTAATGAGTGCAGTGCATACATTTTCAAATTCTTTCGTACTGGTCCTCAATGGGAATTTAACACAACTATTGTTTGGAAGCATCATACTCTGCAAACAGATATGCAGGATGCATCATGCATGATCAATTCATAGACTATAGACCCATGAATCTCAACCTTCTATGATTGATTAAAGTAATCCATCTTATTCAAACAAATCTCTATTCATTGAAGTACAAAACGTAATTGTCAAGACATGTCCAATACAAGTCAATATTCACTGAGTCACTGACACAGGCAAGCGTAATACATTAGCAGAGAAGAAAGAGCATATGTCCTTCAGTATCAGAAGGCCCTTGAGGAGATTGAGACCAGCTAACAGTAATGTTACCATGCATTGATAGAGCTTATCTAACAGTAATGTTACCATGCATTGATAGAGCTTATCTAACAGTAATGTTACCATGCATTGATAGAGCTTATCTAACAGTAATGTTACCATGCATCGATAGAGCATAGCTAACAGTAATGTTACCATGCATTGATAGAGCTTATCTAACAGTAATGTTACCATGCATTGATAGAGC
>JACXGM010006992.1:0-17208 GCA_016801145.1 Umbra pygmaea | reverse complement strand
ATTATGCATTGATAGAGCATAGCTAACAGTAATGTTACCATGCATTGATAGAGCCTAGCTAACAGTAATGTTACCATGCATTGATAGAGCTTTTCTAACAGTAATGTTACCATGCATTGATAGAGCATATCTAACAGTAATGTTACCATGCATTGATATAGCATATCTAACAGTAATGTTACCATGCATTGATAGAGCATATCTAACAGTAATGTTACCATGCATTGATAGAGCTTATCTAACAGTAATGTTACCATGCATTGATAGAGCATAGCTAACAGTAATGTTACCATGCATTGATAGAGCTTATCTACCTGTCTAAACATTAGCAGACTATTCCTCATGACTGTATGCTGTCCTATACTGAGATTGATATTAAGGCATGTCCGCTTGCCTTAGACAAGTAAAAACATAATTAGAGACCTTAAATGGAGACTGCACTTGTCCAAATGGACAGGTTAAATTAATCTGAATTGAACTAGTACAGAGATTTAACTAAATGAATCTGCAATTGGTGACTTGTGATATCTTTTCTTTGTTAGTTATGTGAGCACGTAATGTTTACCTTATGTTCTCAAACTCAGTATTGCAGTCTGTCAGGTTAAGAGTACAAGATAGCTAGCTATAGTTAGCCGCTGTGCATTCTTTCAACTTTATGGTGGTCACAATCACACACAGCTCTGTTTTACACAAAGGGGAAAGCTTAGACCCGGAAGTTGAAACAGCCCTGGGTGGATTCTGATGCTAACTGGCTACCACCTTACGTTAGCATTCCATTCATTTTAGGGGTCACTTTGACAGCGAATAAATTGACATCTAAAGCATTTAAAGACTCTATTTGTCAATTGTTTGTTTCTAAAGAAACAGGAAAATGTATAAAAATCTCCATTACCTTATCTCATGTTATGGCCCGGTAGCAGTCGTTTTTGAGAAAATATTCTAACTATTGTGTCATAACCACGCGACTTACTGTCGCACAGTAGAGATATTACCGTATAATCCAGGAGAAGCTCGCAGGCAATCGGGGAGACGTGGAGGCATACAGTTAAAATAACAAAATAATTAATCAGAATACTTACCAAAAGTTGCTCCTGCTCCTACGCTCATGGACAACTCCTACTCACTCTCCTTCCGCTGTAAGAGGCAAGATTCAGAATGATTCAGATTTCTCTTGGCAAGGCTAAAATAAGAATTACAACTTTCAGAGACGTTATTCACATCATATCTACGTCATCACGCTCAGCTTGAGGCTGCGCCGCATGCTCGGCTACCACTGAAAAGTGCTTCCAATTGGCTTCAATTGATTTCTGTAGAAATTAATTGGCGTGACTTTGTCCATCTTGTATACTGTCACTAGTTTTACACAGTGCAAGCTCTCAATGCTGTAAATGCTTACTCTAAGGTTTTTTGAAGTATGTTTACACTTTATGATGTGCTGCTTATATGTATATAGATTTTGTATACAGTTGATCTGTATAGTTTTTTTATTTTATGTATTTATATTTTGTGCTGCTTGTACCTGCTTGCACTTTTGTGCAGGTTAATGCCAATAACGAACAATTTTATGACTTCACAGCAGGTCTTTATTGATAAAAGACAAATCTTAAAATATTAATGCAAAGAAAATTCAGATATGACAATTACCTAGCTAATATTTATAATATACTGAACAATCACCAAGTCTGGCTCTGGAGTGACGGTAATTGGAAACCTACTTACCCATGGGCAGGTGCATCACTATGGACCTCTATAAACACTGAGAGTGTTAATTTAACACTGACGATTTTGCTGTGTAGGCAATTGTATAACACAGTAGGTATATACATACACAAAGTACTATTAGAAGGCTGGCTGGTGGGGACAGGTTCAGTTTGTGTTCAAGAAGCATTGAACCAAATTGGCTCTCCTGAAGATTCCATCCGAAAATATCAAAAATTAATCTCCTCGTCCATGTCTCTCAGTGGCCGGAAAAGCACAGAAAAAAGGCAGAGCCTTTAAGCAAATCCACGGTAAAGAAACTTGACACAATGTGACTCAAAGTAAAGTGTCTATATGTCAGTAACATTTTTTAAATTAGCACTAAATTAGCACCAGCAAGTAGTACTTTGTGGGCAGTTGTGCTAAATTTTGCTTGCTAACATAACAAACTGGCTGGCAAATAACCTTTTGGTGGTGAGCAATACAGACACAGGCGACACCCCCTAGCGTTATGGCGGTGAAATGCACTGCAATGCAAAGAAACACAATCAACCCCGACGCAGAACTCCGAAAGGTTCATGACGCCGTAGGAAGGACGGCGTAGCTACGGCGCAGAGTTGATGCAGAAGCATAAAAAGGCCTTAACCCTTCCTACACTCTCTATCTACACCCTTTCTACACCCTGTATCCAACCCTTCCTACACCCTTTGTATAACTCTTCCTACACCTTCTTTCTATACCCTTCCTACACCCTGTATCCAACCCTTGCTACACCCTCTATATAACCCTTCCTACACTTTCTTTCTATACCCTTCCTACACCCTGTATCCAACCCTTGCTACACCCTCTGTATAACCCTTCCTACACTTTCTTTCTATACCCTTCCTACACCCTGTATCCAACCCTTCCTACACCCTCTGTATAACCCTTCCTACACTTTCTTTCTATACCCTTCCTACACCCTGTATCCAACCCTTCCTACACCCTCTGTATAACCCTTCCTACAACTTCTGTCTATACCCTTCCTACACTAGTCCCTGTTTGGCTTTGCATGAAATCTAGGTAGATTTTTATCTGCTTCTCAGTAGGCTTTACACAGGTGCTAGGGAGTGAATAGCAGTTGACACGCCCCCGAGTAAACAATCAGAATTTATTGGCCTGGCGCAAAGTGAAGGGTCACTCAAGGAGCAAAAGTATGTGTTTAGGTGTGTATCTGTGTGTTGGGGGGGTCTAGTGAGGGGTGTCAGGGTTGAAAAGGAGATGTGGGGATAAGGTTAATGTCAGTTTGGGTTGTCTAGCTGCCACTTGGTATTGTAAAGCAGAACACATGGCTCACTGACGTCACCAGGGCCCAGGACATCCGCAGACATTATACTCTTCTTTTATTTACTTCAACTTTACATTGACCTCCTGAAAAGAGAGGTGGCTGGCGTTGAGTGGACGAAGAGTAGGGTGATTTGATCCTTGGGGGATTTTAAAGTGAATCAAGAATAGGGCTTGTGTGTGCTTGTCTGTTTAACGCCAACCTTTCCTTGTTCCATTTGAGCCAGGGCTACAGGAAGCTATGTTCCCCTCAACACAAAGTTACAGTACTCGCTGATGAAAACATTGTGTGATAAAAGAAATGTTGGGTGTTCCATTCTGTGATACATTATGGGAGCAAGATGTAGGTTTCCAGTCATCAGGGTACCAGGCCAGTTGACCTGAACTATGCCATAGGACATCTGACTATATATACTGAAGTTGACACTAAAGCTACACACAAATTAAAGTGCAATGAGAAGCTGATTTATAATGTATTTTGTTATATTTCCCTACATCAAACCAATTTTACCTTACAATAATTTATTTATAAGTCAAACAGAAAGAAATGTCATTGCAGCATTTGTAATTTAGTAATATGTGAGAGAATTGCTCTGAGGCCTGAATACTTTTGCAAGGCACAGTAGGATGTAAGCATAGTGAGAAGCCTTTAAGATGTCTCCATGCACGCTCCTGACTAATCCGAACGTCCTCCGTTATAAATTCACCTGCAGCGAGCCTCCTCATGCCATCATCTGCAGAACACCAGCCGTTAAGGCAAACCTAATGAAATTGTTGCACTAGATAGGCTGTGCTTATTACATTAAGTGAAATCAATAAATCCTTTTTGTGTGCTGGCACAAGTCCATTCTATCTGAATCTCAATAAAGTAGAGTGCTCTCTGCGTAATGAAGATTGCTTGAAAACTTGATTACTTTTAGTCGGTTTGGAGTGAGGGGGGCCTTGTCCTGCCATTTCCCAGCATGCCGTGGGCAGTCCCTTCACTTTTTAAATGTGCAAGCCATTAAGGAAAGGACCCCATATATTTTAATCCACCCACATAGATGGAGTCAGGTCGTAGCACAAAGCCATGACTGTCAGGTTTTATTCTTGTTACCTAATGGCCGACTTTTAAAAGTGAAGTCTATTCAAAATAAGAGAATGTCATTGTTTGATTGCCAGTGGGGTCGCATTTGAAACTTTGAGTTGTGCATAAAGACACCGGTGAGTGTTTGACTGGCTTTCTAAGAGATTTTGCTCTAGACAAGCCTCCATCATCTAACAAAATGGACTGTTCCCAGTGCACGAAAACATGTATTTTTGTTTGATGTTTTTTCTTTTTGCTCCCTGTGTTTCCATCTTCAAATGAACAAGTTTCAACTTTGGGCTTTAGCACTGTTGCTGTTGTTTCACTCTGACATGTTAAGCCTTTTGGGCTGAATGCCTGCTCAATGATTGTAAAGTATTCTGAATTTTTTTTACTTTGAATGTGGTTCTAGTCATTCGTTTGGATCAGCTTTTCTCAGATCAACTAACCAAAAGCTTTGGGGGATTGACTTGGCCTAATAGCAAGATTATAACAACCATTGCTTTATTCTGTTGCCAGCATCTATTCAACAAATAAAGCACAGAAGAATGAAACCAGACTTGCCCTAGTTACCTGACATGTTGTGTAGGTAACTGAAGGCTCAGCTTGGGACTGTGAGCTCACTGCTCTACTGACCAAGTCAACAGAGGCAGAAAGGCCCACTGGTATTATGTCTAGAGGTCTGATATCTTTGCATCAAGGCACCATGTGACTAACCTGGATGATAATGTAAGAGATCCTTTCTCTCTCTTTCCTTAAACGTTGTTCTTTGTAGTCCAGCCTTATTAAAGCTGACGGAGGCAGACACTAGAGTCACCCTATGAAGTACAATATGGTCTACCAACAATCCCCTCCCTTTTTCCATCCCACAGTGCCCCTCAGATAGGATGTGAACCTACTGAAATGTGTTAAAGCCACATGAATCATGGTGTGTTACCTTAAGGTTTGGGGTTATGGCTATATATAGGGACAGCTTTGATATTCTTAAATCAAGCAAACCGGTTGATATGGCTCAGATACCAAACACAGTAAGTTATTATGGGTTTCATACATACATACGTACTATTATGTTGAGCCAACACTAGGGCTGTTCGATTATATCTTCATTTTTTTAGTCAATATTGAAATCACAATTATTTAAAACGATTACTCATTGACTTTGGAAATTTGCATTTGTTGATTTTGAAAAACAGAGAAAAAATTCTGACGTCGGGAGTGAGTTTCTTGTGTTGGAATGCATTTTCTGACTTTTATAGTTATTTATATTTATTTTACTAAATAAATTAACACTTCTAAACATATCTTATTTTCTATTTTGCCTGCAGGGTAAGAATCGCAAACAGCAGTTTAAACAAACTACTGAATAGAAGTAACTTCACGATACCTGGCTCTTCAGTTGGTAGAATAATTGTTCAAAAGTAATACTTGGCTCTACACTATACCTGCGCTAATGAAACACAGAACAAGAACGTGATCAACTGCTCAATGATAGTGATGGGTGGTTATTTTTTCGTTGCTTTGAGGTACTGAGAGATGCGCAATCTAATACTGAGGAAATATTTATCAGTAAACAACACTGCAAGGACACAAATAAAATATCCTAAACAAGACTCACAAACAGACAAAGCTGATAAGCTAACTAACAAATAAAGTACCTGCGTTGCTGTGAGGTAAACTCATGGAGCTGCCGCAATCACCTGCTATTGCTGTAATATATAAAATACTGTAGACCATAGATCGGTACTCTGCCTTTGTCACCTCATCAGCAACTTCTGCACAGCATTTCTCATATAAAGCACACAGAGCAACTCTGATAAAATGGTGGCGACTTGCGAGATTGCAAATTATAACGCTTGTCCAAAGGATGCAACAACATTCTAGAGCTGTCGTTCTCAACTGTGCTAATGGAGCACACATCTTTGGCTAAAAAGTATGCAACGGCATGTGTTATTTTTTTGTGCCTCCACGCTCGATGGATATGGAGTTACACTGTGAAATAGGTCTTCAATAGATGAATGAGTTTAGCTTTCGGGAGGGACAAAAGTGTGCTTGTACGTGTCCTTCGAACACAAGACAAAAATAAGTGTTCTTACAAAATGCAATGTACAACCAAATTGTTTTTTCTCGATAACATTGTTTTTGTGATTGTTAGGAGCTGAAATTGAAACCGCGATCAAAATTCGAATAATTGCACAGACCTAGCCAATACTGATCTATAATTAGGTCATCTGCATCTCAGTCATTTTTCCCCGAAGTATTGTTAAATATCGATCATGGAAGGTGACCATTCCAGCTCTTGAGATATTGATGAAAGATGAAATTGATTTACATACCCTCTAAAAGGTTCAGTGCATGTTAAAGACATGAAGGAGGATAACTGGCCAATACCCCACCTGGTAGGGTTATTCTGTTTAAAGGTTTGATGTTTCCCTGTCAGGTGGGAAACATCAAACGTTTAAACTGAATATTTATTTTATAAAAACAAATCAAATAAAAGTGTATTAATTTATTTAAATTTCAGTACAGTCTAGATTACTTTATTTAGAGTTTTGCAGTATTGAAGAAAATAACTAGTAGTAGCAGATCCTCTAAATAATTTAAAGACATCTAAATGCAAGTGTGCACCTCTTATCTGAAACAAGACTGACCTGGCTTTTCCTCCAGTGCCATTATGTATTAGACGCTGACACAAAGTGCTATGCTATGACAGGATGATACCAGACCATTCCCAGCCAGTGTTTTTACTATTGTTATTTAGGCTTATGGCACAGGAAGACATTGATTCACATGGAGACTGGACACTGCAGTTTAGGTTGTGGTGTAAGTCAACAGGCCGGCATGGTGGCCTAGTTTTCAGGAGCCTTGAGCTGGCTCCTCGAGCTGACAAGTTGGACAATGTATTTGTTCCTGAGCAAGATTGTGAACCCTATTTCTTCTTTGGTTGACTTACCTGAATAAAAGAATAGGGTTTAATGTCAATACTGTTGTGTGATAATGTGTCTTACGTAATCTTTTCTCTATCTCTCTTTCATGTCTCATCTCCTCTTGACCCGGGGACACTTTTAGGTAAGACATGGCCCTTTACTTTCATCTGTGTGTCATTAGCGTCCATCCTCTTTTCCCAAACCACATCTGCCACATGTCCCCTGTGGGGCCAATCAACTTAAGAAGTTGCTCTTTTACATCCATCTTCCTTTTTGACTGGTCCAAAATTCTAGGTTTGCAGAAGAGTTGAGCAAGATCATGTAACAGCTGTTAATGTGTACAGAAAAATCACAGTTAATCAATAGATCATGTAACAGCTGTTAATGTGTAGACATAAATCACAGTTAATTAACAGATCATGTAACATTTGTTAATGTGCATACATAAATCACAGTTAATTAACCAATCATGTACAGCTGTTAATGTGTATACATAAATCACAATTAATTAACAGATCATGTAACATCTGTTAATGTGTATACATAAATCACAGTTAATGAACAGGTCATGTAACACCTTTTAATGTGTAGACACTAGACAGAAAATACAGTAAATTAACAGTATACACATTTGCATGGGTTCATGGGACATAGCACAATGCGTAAAGGGTATAAACTGGAGCAGGAAGATAACACAGTTTTGTCAATACAGATTGTTTGAGTTATTCTTGCTACTGACAGCACTCCAGATATAAAAACAACAGAGCTATGTTTTGAAATCGCACAGAATTCTCATTACCAAACACATCTTTTATTTTTTATTTTTTATTGATCCTTTATTTAACCAGTTAAGCACATTGAGAACAGTTTCTCATTTCAAACGGTGACCTGGCTAATAATACACTTTGTGGGCAATACATGCTAAGCAACCGCTTGACAACAGAAATATGATTGGTTGGCCATCTCTTTTTGAATATATCTTTTTCAGACAGAAAACAAGCAACGCAATTTTTTTTAAACCTGTACTGATAGTGCAGTTTAATTAATTGATTTTACAAATATTTTCAAATGCTGTTACTGACATTATTGTGTTTTAAAGTAAAACTGTAGCCAGCCTGTCACGCTCTGCGCAAATGGAATTTTTGTGTCACAATGGAACACATTTAAAAATAAAACAAACTAAATGCATACAAATTAACACTACTGTATGTTTCTGTAGCTGATTACGACATTTATACTATGGAAACAAATCTCCTCAATGGACAATAAAGACTATCTATCTAGTTTCTATGTATTATCTATCTATCATCATCTATTTATCTATCTATCTGCTCCGCCAGACAGAGACATCGACAAGAATATCAGTTTTAAACATGATTTTGTTATGTGTACCATATTATTTATGAGGATGAATTACATAACATGCCAATATAATTACAGAATATATTTATGTTCTTTTTGCAAATATGTCTTCATTTGCATTTACGTTATAATCTTGTTTTATTTTGTTTGTTTTTCACTGCAGGCTGTTAATTGTAAGCATGGCTTTGTGACATCTTCATATTATTAATGAGAGTCAGTATTTCGATTATGTTTACACAACGCTCAAGTTTCCGAACACATCTACAGTAGCCTACGTGTTTCATCCATCTGCCGGCGGTGTTGCCATTTCTCATTTCACCCGTTTTTGTGCGTACGCCTTGGTCAGAGTTGCCGTGAAGGACCGCACATTTTCCCATCAAGTTTGTTTTTTAAAAATCCCAATTATTGCGTAGAGAGAGGCGTACGTCTTCTTTTGTGCATACGCCATGTTTATAAATGAGGCCCCCGATCATGCGCTGTCAAGATCATGCCAAACCAACAGGTGACGATATAACCTAAACCGTAAAGCCATGTTGGCCAATCAGAAGCCTAAAAGGTTTATTACCTGTTCCGGTAGTTCTCGTCCAAAACCGGCGTGCTCTTTGTGGTGGGAGCATAGCGTAGTCATAAGCAGTGACCTGAGTAGTATTGCATTCAGACTCCTCTGTTCAGCAATTTAATGCGATAACTGTGCATGTATTGGTATACATGTTATATAAGCCCTGTTAGCACAGACCCTCCTCATGTAAATAATGGAGGTAGTGGCGCACAATCTGATGTCAAACAAAGGAGAGAACAGCGCACACTCAGACGTCACTAGCCAAAATCTCCGGTTTCACCGTCCACACGACAACACTGTAACCGGAGTTTCTAAAAAACTTCACCCTGGCCGGAGTTTTCAAAAAGCTTCGTTTCAGTGACCTGAGACAGCGTTTTCATGTGGACTAGAGGCCAAACCACATAGAAAAAACTCTGGTTTCAAAAATACCCGTGTTCGTGTGGACTGGGACTAACACATCACCCTGTAGATCACTCCTAACTATCACATCACATATATAGATCACTCCTTACTAACACATCACCCTGTAGATCACTCCTAACTATCACATCACATATATAGATCACTCCTTACTAACACATCACCCTGTATATCATTCCTAACTAACACAACACTGTATATCATTCCTTACTAACACATCACCCTGTAGTTGATTCTTGAGATGAAACAGTATGCATTAGAGAGAGTCAGACAGGGGAAAGTTAACAAGTGTTGTAGTGCAGACAGGTGGGTGACAGGCACTCATTGAGGGGTGATATAGCTTCATTAGTCCACACCAGGTGCTGCAAGCCTACAGGGAAAGAGAGCAGATAAAATCAGACTGGTAATGTTTTATCTAGTCACTGATCAGCACTGATTTCCACCACACTGGATGACACTGCAAGTACAGCACAGTCTGTCAGCAGACACTTTTATATTGGCTTTAGTGAGAAACCTGCAATAACTACTGCAGACAACAGAACAACAACCCAGAAGGCCTTTCTTAAGGGAGAGCCTCTGAGTTGTCCGTGCATCAGGAACATCCCAGATGACCTTCATTGTCATGTCTATTAAAAGGCCTTTTTCAGTCAAAACAAGGCTCCGGCTGAACCTCTCATTAAAGCTCAGATGACGGAGAAGTCTTTCATCTCTCTATCTCCACCATAGCCCTCTCTTCCTGTTACTGTAAAACCACCAGATCCAGACTTGGCAAAAGAAAGCCCTGTACGGGCTTTACACCCCCACTGCACTCACAAACACACATACTGTACACTCACACACACACTTCATATTGGCTACAGGACTCACTCCCCTGGCTCTCTTTTTTGACAGGTCTGGAACAGACTGATTCTAGCAGCCACTCATTTCACCTTTCAGAACAGTACGTCTGCTGAATGACCTGCATGCTAATTTCAGCACCTGTTCTTCGGTTGTCATTGCAGTCAGTTTTTACATTTCAAGAAATTTTCAGTGCTGCTTAACGCATGTTCTCACTGATGTTTGACTTTGAAATATTTGAGGGGGCGAATGTCGACTTGTTACCGTAGTTATGTATTCATGACGTGTATTTCTGGGTAATTTGTAGTAGTTCACTTCAATGCTAGCTAGGGCAACCCAGCATTTATATAATAATTGGGAAGTTCAGGATAACATAGGTGAATGTCAGGTGTGTAGTAGAGAAAAGACAGTGGGTAAACAGGACATTGCCTGAGTGGGTGATCGTGCTGGAGATCAAATGAGACAAGATAACGTTGTTGGGAGATTGGGAAAAGATTAACGATATGAACCCAAACATATTACAGTGGTTACGGAGTCAGACTTGTACGGTAGTCAGAAGGTTGCCTGTTTAATTTTTTTTTACCAGAGCAATCAATATAACAATTACAAGTATCAAGTGGGATCAAAAGAATAGGATGATGACGAGATCTGCACAGCCCTAAAATGACAATCTAAACGGTTGGGAACCCCTGGTTTGGAGGATCAGGACTCCTTTACATTAGGATGCCACAGTTTGTCATGCCCATGTCATGCTACTGCATTCAGGGCCAAACACCTGCTGTGTGTGGTCACATTTCCTAACACGCCTGTTAAAGTGTGAGGCCTGTGATCAGTCAATGGAAACTCTTTTTAGTCCTCATTTTGGAATTGGGAAAACATTTATCATGCAAAGCAGTGGTTTCACTGAGCTGACTGAGTGATCGGTGCTCTCTTAATCAGTGAATCAGCATGTTGTTGCTTGCACTAAGCCCAGTGGGAAAGGTGGTCTTACAGGTCCCAGATCTGACAGGGGCCCATAGCCGTTTGATGTGGCGCTGTGTCACATAGGGGCCCCCACTTACGAGACAGGGATGGGAGGGCAGCACTGTGGCCCAGAAAGATGTGGCAGGGGGTGGGCCTGGGGATAACACTGGAATGCTGATTTCATACACTCCCAGATAATGAGATTACGGACGTGCTGTCTGACACAGGAATTCAAGCTATCCTGTTTCTACTCACAGGCCTCCACTGTTCCCTCCTGCACTTTCAGTCCTGTCTCTCTCTTGTCCTGTCTCTCTCTCTTGTCCTGTCTCTCTCGCTTGTCCTGTCTCTCTCTTTTGTCCTGTCTCTCTCTCGTCTTGTTTCTATCTCGTTCTGTCTCTCTCTCTCATCCTGTCTCTCTCTCTCGTCCTGTCTCACTCTCTCGTCCTGTCTCACTCTCTCGTCCTGTCTCACTCTCTCGTCCTGTCTCACTCTCTCGTCCTGTCTCACTCTCTCGTCCTGTCTCTCTCTCGTCCTGTCTCTCTCTCGTCCTGTCTCTCTCTCGTCCTGTCTCTGTTTAGTCTTGTCTCTCTCTCTTGTCCTGTCTCGCTCTCGTCCTGTCTCTTTCTTGTAGTCTCTTTCTCTTATTCCCTCTTTATCCTGCTATTTCTATTCCTAATATGTGGACGGTTAAAAGGGGGTTGGAGAGGGTTTGTTTGCCCGGGCAACATGCTTGCTGTTCATTGTTTTGTTGTTGTTGTCATAAAATAACGCCCAACAAACCGCACCTTTTAAGAGCAAGAGACAATTGTGTGTCTAGAATGATCTGCTTTGTGTGTGTGTGGACTATCGTTATTTCCTATATACTGTGTATGGTTGAGTATGTGTTTAAGAGAGCCATGCACACGTTTGTAATGCAGCGTATGTCTGAGTGCAGGAATGGAAGGGGACATTGGGAGTGTGTAATGTGTATAACTATGCAAAAAGCTCCAGGTCCCCGCACAGCGCCACCAAAGCCGGTGCTTCATTCCCAGTTCTGTTGCCTCCTGCAGGTGTGACTGATGGTGTGGAGCGAGGGGGTAACCTGAGCTACCCCGCGTGACAGCCACCAAGCACCCTGCCCATTCACCCACAAGGAACTGGCTGAAACCAAGCAGTCACCATTGTTTCTCATTCCCATCCCCCCCGTCCCCCCCACTGGCTGCTCCCAATGTGAAAGTGGAGCCACGCATTACACGTCACTTATTCTCCTCTGGAGGTTCGTCTTCCTGAAACTCATGGGCTCACCATGTTTGACATTCTTCCTGAAACTCATGGACTCACCATGTTTGACATTCTTCCTGAAACTCATGGACTCACCATGTTTGACATTGTTCCTGAAACTTATGGACTCACTCCATTTTTGACAGTCCTCCTGTACATGGATGACTTCCGATAGAAGTATGTGTTGTCCTTGGTTCTATTTAGAGACACTTCTTTCAGCAATCGCCACACACACACAGACACACGCAGCAAGACAGGTGCGATGGCAGGGCTTTTGAGTGGGAAGGATAGAGCAGCAGACAGGGGGTAGACTCATGTGGGCACATGTTCCAGGAGAGGTCCTGTGGTAACCTGCAATGCATTCCTCTCTCTCTGTTAGTCATTTAACACATTCCCCCCTCCCACAACACGGGAAGTCTGCAGAAACTGGGAAAACACATGTTGGCTCATTGGGATTTCTGTTTTTTAACTTTTTAATCATTTCCACTTTTCAATATCTTGACTATTTAATTAGGTCTGCTTGTATGTGGGAAGGTATTTTGTAGGAAGTCAACATTGCTCCAGAGTATTCTCTGTCACTTTCTCTAGCAGTGGATAATTATTGCAGCCCTATTATTTCCTCACATTCCCAGGACCACTGGGGGGTGTCTGAGTCAGTAAAGCAATGGCCTGTCTCTCTGTAGTGCACAATCACCACAGAACCCAACTCCACACAGAATCATTTCAGCACATAGCTTCAACTATTGCGTTAAAAAAAAAATCTTTATTTCTCCAGTCGGACAGTTCTTATTTCATTCAATACTAGGGCTGTAACGGTACACGGGTACGTAACTGTACATGAACCCCAATAGGCCTACATAGAACATTAAATTATAAATAAATGGCTAGCAACTGTATTTTTAATACTTCTTCAAAAATTCAGATTAATATATATATATATATATATATATATATATGAGCCTTTGCACACATCATAATCAACATTGTAATCATTCTCGCCACTTTCCAAACTTTGTAAGCATAACAGGAGAAGGAGATCTAGACCTACAGTGGTGAGTGGTGGTGATGAATCATCTTGTAAAAGTTCTCTGTTTTATCTACAGACAACTAGAAAAATTCATCAATCTTACCTGTGGTTATTATTTCTCAGATATGTACAGACTAGGGTTGGTAATTGTAAGCAATTTCCTTAATCGATCATTGATAACATTAACGATCAACCATTGATTAATCATAATTAAAATGTAACAATAAACAAACTATAGAAATTTTATAGGACTCTTAGTTCCGGCAATATTATAGCCGAAACCAGCGTAAAACGTTACAGGGCTAAAAGTTGTTCCTGATTATGCTATCGAGAGAGCTCCTGTATTTAATGTTTAATCCATGTATACACTACATGATTTTAGCAACGATTTAGCTGTCCTAGACAGATTTATTATGGTCTGTGACAAAACTCCCAGATCCGTGCCAAATCACTGCTCGCTCCCGTCACTGAAGTATGAGCAGTTCAGAGATGCAACTTTGCTAGTCTTTGAGTTGTCCCAGATGCCCCGATTTTTTTCTGGCATGTTTGATATTTTTGCTTGTCAGGGGTTTTGTGAAACCCGTGTGGAGCTGTAGTCATTGAGAGTTTTCTATTTTATAGTACACACAAGAACAGTCCCCAAAACGCACGCACAATATGTATAATTATGCAGTCTACTCAACGACTCAAGTTAGTTCACAAGCTAGCTAGTAACAACAATATGCAACAGCTAAACCAAACCAAATTTATACTGTAATGGTTTTAGTTTGACAGAATCGGATGCACTTTTGAGTTTGTCAGCCTTAACACTGAGGGGCTGATGTAGCACATACCAAGGATATTTGCTGCTGTGACAAACTTACTTTGTAAGTGTACAGACAGTTTATTAAAAAGATAGTTTAAAATACATTACGGTTTGTGTATACAGGCAGTCGCCATCTTGGGAAAACCACAAATGCCGTGCTACGTGAGCTTAACTGTGAGCAAACTGTGTTTGATTTTAGTTCACATCACTAACTGTATATACACACCGCCGCCGACTTGAGCTTCCAAAGAAGTTCTGGCCACCTTGTCAAGGACACTTGTCAAAAAAGTACGGGGAAGCTTTAGACGCTTTGGCCGCTCTGACTTGGCAGGACATTCACATCAAGCAAGGAAGACTAGCATACGTACTTAAATTCCGATTGGTTGACTGTTTCTTTGCAGCTGAACCGCATCATAGCTCATTACCATAAAGTTGAACAAACTTCAACTTTCTGCTTGACGCTCTGGTCGCTCAACATGCCCAAAACGCAACGCCGACTGATTTGCCGGTCCTTGCAGCTGAGAGAAGCCAGCTTCCATTGAAAATGAATTACTTCCTGTAACTTTGAAGCTCAAGTCGGCGGCGGTGTGTACGTACAGTAAGTCTTGCTCTTTGATGTGCATGAAAGACCGAAACACCTCTTGCCATGGGAGATTCCAAGTCACAGTTTAGCTAACGTAGCACTGCGTTTGTGGTTCGACTGGTCAAGCCTGTTTTCTCAAGATGGCAGCTGTCTGTTTATACGAATGGTACTGTCTTTTAAACTATCTTTTTAATAAACTGTCTGTACACTTACAAAGTTCTCAATGCTTAGGTTTGCATGTAGGGACCCTCATTATGCTACCGTGGAAGTGTGGTGCTATTTTCAGCCTTGTTATTGGTATGAAATAGCTATTTCAATTTCTTTGTACTTCATCCATGCCCTCACAACTAGCATTATAAGGTAATTTATACACAAAACTGGGCACTTTCGATTAGCATGAAAATATACCCCATAGAACGGTAGACTCGGTACCCATGTGTTATTAACCCCTAGGTTCATTTTGCGCCAGAATTGTCCTTTAATATCTATGTTTATTTTCCAGGAAAAGTAAAAATGTAGCTATGGGGCAATGCATGTGCAAATGTACGTTTATAAGAGTTTTCTAAAATGTTAGGTTTGCTTGCAGGCTTCACAATTTTACATTGTCCATATAGTCGTTCAGTTGCAGAGGCAGTTGTGGAAACAAAAACAAATGTCTCCTCACTGTATTCAAGCAGTCCTATCAGCAGAATCTGACCAAAGAAATGACCATAGGTGGTTTTATCGCTGCGGATATGTGCCCATCATTTGCAAATTAATTACAAACAAACTTTTTTTCTATTATTTTTTGCACTGTACCACAATACAGACCCTTTCAAAAATACTTGAATACTTGATGTTTGCACATCTCTCTTCTGTCTCTGTGACTGTCATTGCAAAACACTAGAAACACTGAGTAAAGGATCCCTTCAGACTAATAACAAACTCCATCATGTAAACCTGTTTGTTGTGTTCATTGATAATAATGCCAGGCTCACACTGCATGGTTAACGAGCTCATATTGGGTTTTTATAACCTTGAGCCCCCCGCCCGCCCCTCTCCTATGAGAGCTGGGTGTTGATGCTTTGCTCTGTGCCGCATTGACGTGCCAACCAGCCAGCCAGTTTGTGTAGGCGCTAGAGGGGGACTGTGTGTTACCTACTGTGGACGCCGTGTGGAACGAGGGGCCTTCTCACCAAGCTCCCTGGTCCCATTGGGAACATAGGTGGCCATTGTTTGTCTTGAAGGGGAGGGAGGAAGGCCAACCATCCCTCCTGACGCAAACTGGAGGGGAGCCCAGGGCTAGCTAACTGACCCAGCAGGGGGGAATCGCCCACTCAACACCCCCCCCACACACCCCAAGCATCCCCCTCTCCTTTTCCACTTCTTTATGTCATTAATTAGCTGTGGTGTGTATGGGGGGTGGTAAACTTTAAACTCTTGATAGATGGCAGTTGATGAATTTTGCTTACAACTCTAAATGTACTTTATTTTCCTCCCTCTCTTTCAGCTCCCATCTCTGTTTCTTAGTCTGAATTTTAGGGCGGCTCCAGTCCATATGTTATAAACCAAGATGGAGGTGTTGTGGGAAAAAAGCAAGCCGGATTTGATGGCTGACAGATCGTGTAGATGGCCTGGGGCCAGTGTTAAACAAGGGTGTGTTCAGCCGACTGTCCAGTCGACTGTTCTCATGACCAATGTTACGACCATAATGAAATAGGGGAAAAGTCTCTGGTTATGCGTGTGTTCGTTTTTTCGCAGGCGATTTCTCTGGCCCTACAATGCATTTTTTTTATTTTACAAAATAGTGAATTATTGTTGACAAATGGCACTTTTCAAGTTCCAATGATTGGCACATGCAGAGACCATTAAATTATCAGATACTATGCTTGTATAGCTCTTATTAGAAACTTTGCTTGCTATGCCAAGCTGCTGTGTAGCTCATTGGTCAAAGCAGAAGTCTTTACATGCAAAGGTTGTTAATGTGCGCCAGGTCAAGGCTATACTTTGTGTTTTTATAGAAATGTACTCATTCAAAACTATAGAGTATAAGGCAAGAAGATGATAATGCATTTCACCAATATTATAATGCATAGATGTTTTTGTTATGCTATGACATTTGGTTCTTTAAAATAGCATATCGTGACAGAACTTGTCTTCCAGTTGAGAGCTGACATTTTCAAAATGATGTTGATTGACACAAGTACCTGACATTTTTGTTTACATATGGCATTATCATGTATTTAAATAGATAATTGCTAAGGCGCACTGATTGGTCGAATAAGTATACCTGCTGTATAGAGGGTATATATCCAGTAGTGCCTGATGGGAGTTTTTTATGACCTGACGAAGATCCTTGCAGGATCGAAACGTTGTCTGTCTGTGCGTTGTTTATTAAAATT
>JACXGM010006991.1:0-31515 GCA_016801145.1 Umbra pygmaea | reverse complement strand
CTCTCTCTCTATCCTACGTCATCCTTGGCCTTGCTTCCATCATCTCCTCTCCTAAAGGAAAGTCTTATCTCGCTTGACCCTGAAGCTTCTCCCTGTCTGTACTGTTCAAAAGGCCTCAAGTATAGCTATACAACTCCTTCTAATAGTAATAGCATTCTAAACTGTTCAAACTGTATTTAAACATGATTATATAGAATATCATTCTCAACAATTATAATGAATAATGAGCACTATTATTTTGAAAAGGACAATCCGAGTTTGTGTTGCTGGCAACACTTAAGCCTCTTGCACACAGAGGCCGAAATTCGCATCAGTAATTTTTGTAAGTTAGAAAATATAAACAACCTCATTTTATGTCAATCATGCTTGCGCACAGCCTCCAAAACTTTCAGAGCCACCATACAAGGGACCGACAAATTCCAGAATGGACACACACATGGCCGATGAAAGCGCTGGGCAGACAGAGCAGCTGTTATATATTATAACCAAATAAAAATAAAAAATAAACTTAATCGATCAGACATTTTGATCTAATTGAACTCCTTAATAAGGATGTGAAACGCTCCTTCCTCCCTGCGCAATCTCAGGATTGGTTCATGCCTATAGCTAGCGCCGGCTCTGACTGTCCTCATGCTGAAAAAAGTGACTTGTCGCATATGTGACTTCTCTCCCCTAGACGCAAGAAGTATGCAAAAATTGATATTTTCACCAAGGAAAATGACAAAAATAGTAACGCACAGTGACTTGGACAAGTAACTTTAATCTGATTACTGGTTTGGAAATAGTAACGTGTTAGATTGCTTGTTACTGAAAAAAGTGGTCCGATTCCAGTAACGCATTACTAAGTACTAAGTTACTAAGTAACGCGTTACCGGCATCACTGTTCTGGAGACATTCAGTGCCTTAGCTATCCTTTTGTATCTTGTTCCTTGTTTGTGAAGTGCAATGATCTCTTCTGTCCTCTTTTTGGACCATTCTTCTGACTTAGCTATGTTTCTTACACACAGTCCAACATGACACTCAACAAACTCTTAGCCAGTTCAGCCCACCTGTGCACCTAATGAAGCCCTTGATTAGTTACATCAGGTGTGCTATCAGGTGTGTTTGAGACAACATCTGTTTTGCATGTTTGTGCTGTTGTGAGGGATTCTATTCAGAGTTATATAATTTTGAGACTGGTGCAATCATTATCAGGTGCATGTTCTTTTTTTGTGATTTTCCAAATATTTCTCCCCTCCCAATTCCCACTGACCCTGGCCTGTCGGCAGCCCAACAACTCCTTGGACAGGACCAACTATACTTCCGCAAATTAATTTACAGGTTCCGATCTGCACACTAGGAGTCGCTGGAGAGTGACATGGCAAGGTAGATGATTCGGTTTATCTATCCCAAATCCCTGGCAGTGCTGTCCCAATTTGCACTGCCTCATTCTGGAGGTCGAGGGAAAGCCGAAGAACCCAAAGTCAGGCTCGAACTGCTGACTACAGTATCATGACGTCGACTGTCCTGCAATGCAGCGACATAGCCCACTACGCCATGCAGAACCTCCTTGAGTTGCATTTTTTTGTTGGATTTTAAGAAACCACTTGATCCATTTGTTGTGTTGAGCTATTTCAATTGCTTTTGTTTGATTTGTTTATTGCAAATAGTCTGTACATTTTGACAATAAACCTGATTTGCAAAGGGGGTTGAATAATTTTGATTCTAACTGTACTTTCTCTTTGACTGGCCAGCTTACAAAAGGTTTTGAATATGTATTTCATGATATTTTAAAAGTTGGAAAAAGCTGATCAGATGACACAATGATTTAGTGCACTATGCAATTATTATTTTGCCATTTAAACAGGAATTGCAATTATCAATGCCCATTTGTGCTTCTACAGTGTTCGTCAATGAGCACACACAAGTCCGTCGTTGATATAAAATATGCATTGTGTATAACAATCACTATCCTACATACATCACTTTTTCTAATATAAGATACAGATTTTACAGAGTTGTAAGCTGGTCACTTGGAAGAGTTCCATTGTTAAGTCTCAAAAATCTACAAATGGTACATTTAAAACCATTTCTTACTCTGATATATGTGTTCAGCAGTTTGGAAACTGGATTTACATCGAGTGGGTTCCAAAATTACTGGCACCCCAACTGACAATGCACAAACAATATGGTACTTTAAAAACATAAACAATGTAATTAGAGAGATAAACTCAAAATACCAACATGTGAGAAACACTGTACTTTATTAAAGGAGAATTCCGGGCAATTTCAAAACGTAGCTCTGTTGTTTGAATATCGTTAAATCATTATTTTTTCAGAAAAAATATGTTTTGGAACATTGCATTGTATGACTTTGACAATCGACTAGTGTGGACTTCACTGGAAAATGGGAAATAAACACTGAGGTATATACACTGACTGATTGCATAATGGTTGTATAATGCAGCAGGAGGTAAACACGGTTTTGGCAATACAGATTGTTTGAGTTATTCTCGCTAATAATAGCACTTCAGATATTTAAACAACAGAGCTATGTTTTAAAATCGCCCCGAATTCTCCTTTAATGTTGCAATGGAACCAACCGAAATTATACAATTATTTAACAAAAAATAATTTTCACCAAAATCCAGCTTTCATAATTATTGCCACTCCTTATTCAGTACTTAGTGCAACCACCTATGGCAAGTACAACAGCATAGTCTCTTCCAGTAATTTTTGACAAGGTTACGGAACACATTTGGAGGGATATTGGACCATTCCTCTATGCAGATCCTTTCAAGATCCTTTAAATCTTTGGTTTTGCGCTTAGCAACTGCCCTCTTCAACTCGATTAGATTGAGGTCCGGTGACTGAGATGGCCATAGAAGAACACTGATTTCGTTACAGAATCATTTCTGATACTTGGTGGAATTCATTATGCCATTAATCTTGACCAGTGCCCCTGGACCTCTTGAATTAAACAGCACCAAAGCATCACTGACCCACCACCTTATTTCACAGTGGGTATGAGTTGCCTCTCCTTGTATGCATCTCTGTACCGAAGCCAAACATGCCGATGCTGTATCTATCAATTTTGGTCTTATCTGACCAGAGCACCTTCTTCCAGTCAAAATTTAAATGATGTTTGGCAAACTCCAAGCACTTGTGTCTGTGTCTTGGGGTCAGAAAGGGCTTTCATCTGGCAACCCTTCCAGAGAGGCTGTGTGTCACAACCCCACTTGGACAAGTGATGTGGGTGGTGCATAAAACTGATGTAGGTTTATTGTTTTTAAGTGTTCTAAATAAAACTCCCTGCTCTGGTCTCCAACAATCAAAGAACCACATTTCACTGTGGTTGTGGAGGTGGTGTCTTGAGCTTTTTGAAACCTGGTGACCCCAAGATGCCACCAAGCAAGGGCTGCAATACTTTCACAGTAATTCTTGGGGATTTTGTTGCTTCTCTCACCATAATCCTCCATATTCTAAGGGGCAAAATGCATATGCGTCCCCTACCCATGTGGTTTTCAACTGTTTCATATCTTTAAAAAATAATATATACTTGCCCTGACAGTGGTACATTCAATGGTTTGTAGATGTTCTTGTAGCCATTACCAGATTTATAAAGGTCTATGACCATCTGTCTCCTTTTGGTTTCTTCATGGTGTTGGGTGACAGGCATATTGCATGCGTTAACTAATTTTTATACCCTAGTGGAACAGGAATTGATATAATGGCTCAATAGTAATGGTTTCTCAAGACTTAGATTAACTTAAGTAAGTGGTATTTTATTCATGGTTTAATTTTGGTAGGTGTTATTTACAATCATCTTTAAGGGTTCCATTGATTGTGAAACCCAGGGAGGGCTAGTATGGACAGATGAACTGTGACATGGACACTTTTATAAAGATGGTTTTCTGTTTTTTGCTATAATGTGTTTATGGATTTATGTATAAAAGTGTATGTTCTGTTATTCATTTGCAGGGTTAGGTAGTAATGGATTACATGTAATCTGGATTACGTAATCAGATTACAAAAATCAAGTAACTATAATCAGACCAGATTACAATAAAAAAATGTGTAATCAGATTACAGTTACATTGTTCAGGATTACTTGATTACATTTTATCAGGCAAACAATGCAACTTTTTTATGATAGCCTAACTGTTTTAATTTTAATTTAATTTGACAAGCAATTAATTCATATGTCCACCAAATGTCACTATCATCCAATTGCCTGTTTAGTTTCTTGACAAGAAAAAGGTTCAAATCAAAACTGAAGAGGTAGGAGCTGTGGATGTCGAAAGACAGACCCGTTTCAGTTGGGAAATATGCATTTACTAGTTGGCAATATAATAAGTGATTTGAGCGAAACCAAAAATTATTGAAAATCTTAAAAGTGCCGTTTCTGTCCTAATTATGGTTTTAAACGAAAGTTTGACTCGGGTTTATAAAAAAAGACAGTAGGTTGCATTTTGGCGAGAGTTATGCTTTAAAACAGTAGTGTTCTGCGGTAGTAGTTTATACTATGAGAAATGGATATGTTCAGAGTAAAGAAAGTACTTAACCGTAGTAATAAACATAACATTGTTAGTTAATTTACTTTTTATTTAGATCACACAGGAATGCTTTAATGAGAGCAAAAGGCTTTCTTAAATGCAATGAAATAATAAAGAGAAAAATAAAATGAGAATTCATTGATCAATTCTGTGTCGGTGTCTTTTACTTAAAGGAGAATTCCGGGCGATTTCAAAACATAGCTCTGTTGTTTGCATATCAGAAGTGCTGTCCGTAGCATTAATAACTCAAACAATCGTTACGCATTTACGGGGCAAGTTAAAAAGCGTGCTTTGAGCCACTAAACATGTTCAAAATGTCATTACTAGTCCATATCCATTTGCACTGATTCCTTAAAATAAACACAGCGAGTTTGAACAAATAAGTTTGTGTACATACCTCAGTTTATTTCCCATTTTCCAGTGAAGTCCACACTAGTCGATTGTCAAAGTCATACAATTCAATATTCCAAAACATATTTTTTCCCCAAAAAAAATATTTGCGGTGGTTATGTCCAAATAATGTAACAAGTCGGCCAGGTAACCTGACACTGTTTCCTCAACAGTGTTGCTTAGTTACCTCTGCTCATGCGCGATAACCCTTGAACTCTTGGGAGCTGTGATTGCAAGTGTCAGTTTACACCCGATCAAAGTATTTTATGGATATAACCACGGCAAATAGTTTTTTTTTGCAGAAAAAATACGTTTTGGAATATTGAATTGCATGACTTTGACAATCGACTAGTGTGGACTTCACTGGAAAATGGGAAATAAACTAAGGTATGTACACAAATTTATTTGTTCAAACGCTGTGTTTATTAAGGAATCAGTGCAAATGGATATGGACTAGTAATGACATTTTGAACATGTTTAGTGGCTCAAAGCACACTTTTTAACTTGCCCCGTAAATGCGTAACGGTTGTCTATTGGCAGCAAAAGGTAAACACGGTTTTGGCAATACAGATTGTTTGAGTTATTAACGCTACGGACAGCACTTCCGATATGCAAACAACAGAGCTACGTTTTGAAATCGCCCAGAATTCTCCATTAAAGTGCATATTTATTGACGTGATCTATGAGTAATCCTAAAGAAATCAGATTACATTACATGTTTTGGGTAATCTAACTGTTTACGTTACTGATTACAAATAAAATGTAATTTGTAGTCAGTAATGGATTACATTTCAAAGTAATCTGACCCAACCCTGTTCATTTGTATGTATAGTAGGAAATCTGGTGCCATCCTGTTTCCCCATTGCATTAGCCCGTCTCAATAGATTGAGGACTATTAATCTTAATTAGCAATTGCCTACAGCCTGTGGCTAGATGGGCTTTATACGCAGTGGGGAAATAGGAGATGGTGCGATTCATTAATGACCTGTTGCTGAGGGTTGTGGTTGTCCTGAAGGTAATGTCTAAATATTTTGCAAGTTGTGAAAAGAGTGCAGTATTGTTTTGAGTCTCTATGCATTCGCTCTTTATAGACTTAGTGTAGCGTCCGTGCCGCTATAGAGCACGTTGTGTAATTAGTCTATATACTGTTGTGCTGCTCACAATTCCTGACACCTGCAACTTCATATTTCTGTACATTACCTGGATTTAACTCTCAAGTAACCATCATTATTTCACCATCTACCTGCCAGGGTCTTCCTCTCTCCACACTACACCCTACACAAAAGTGTGACAGAAACCTTGATTTGTAAGATATAGATTATTTATTTAGTCAATAAATTACTTTGGTTGGTTCCACTGACACACTACGATAAAAAGTACAGTATTTCTCACGTGTTGGTATTTTGAGTTATGTTTTGTATATAATTGTACTGTTTATTTTTACAGTATTGTTTGTGCATTGCCAGTCATTTTGGAGCCCACAATAGAACTACAATTCGGTATACATTATTTAAACAATCACAAATAATAAAACACCCAAACTTAATTTTTTTTAATATTTCTACAATCACAAGAGCATGCTAAAATCACAAATGTTATAACAATATTGTTGAAATTCTCAAATGAATTGTCATTCTCTAATCAAATGACCAATGTGTAAACTAAAGTCACTTTGAATAACTGATAGAATACAGATGGTATACAGCATATGTTTTTGGTAGTGGCAGTGATTAATTTTGTTGATCAAAGTTGTAATGCAAGATGACTTGCTCAGTATGCATGATTGGCCACGTAGATCTGGTCAGACTCACTATACCCCCCACCAGTGTACTTCCCCTGGCAGGCAAGGCTATTCACCTGTTAATAAGAGAAAGGGGATGGGGTTATCAAACACTTGTGAGCAACCTCCATGCCACCTAAAAACAGAAAATACTGTTATAGTTCATGAAAATGTTGGACCTCAATGAGGTGAAAGTGTCTGCTGTTAAATGAAACATGTCATATTGTGTTTAGTTTTTCATCATACAGTGATGATATATGACCTTCTCTGATGCGATTTCCACACTGAAATGACAAAATTATTAAAGTAGCCATGCTTTAATGTTGACAGATTTCACATAACAAATGTCCAGAGTAATTATGTTCCACAACAACAGTTAAGTGATAAAAGATGATGACGGTGTCAGGAGGCTGAAAACCAAGTACATACCTCGGCTCTCTTGATAAACTGCTCAGTGGCAACATTTTCATTTTCTTTATGCCCACGCCAGGTTTTGAGAGCAGAGGCCTGGAGGGCTCTGCCATAGGAGAAGGTGAGGGCCCAGGGCTTCACCAAGGGACAGTTATTAATGGCATTCAGGTGAACGGAGGCCTCTTCTTCACTCTGTCCCCCAGAGAGGAATGTCACTCCTGCATAGACAGAAAGTACATGGAAATCCCTATCAGTAAACAGTTTTGCTCAGCACAAGTCATTAATAAACTGAAAGTGGTTTATTAAGACTTCAATTTGACAGTCAGTCATACTGATACAAAGGTCTACTTTATAGATTAGCCCTAAATGAATGAATTACAGTATAAAAATGAATCCTGCAAGCAGAAAGAAAAAAACTTATTATGAACTTTATTAATGGAATTTAACTATTCTAAAGCTGGATGGTTGGTTGTATATAGTTGTACAAAGCTATAAAAAGTAATAGTTGTTTAAAAAATGTGTTATTGTTTTATAGACATTGGGCTTCCCATGTGCTGCAATGATTTAAGTTTCTGCCTTGCAGCTCAAATGCGTCACTGGGACCAAGGTTGAATTTGACATTTATGAACATACATATAGTGTTACACAAAATGTGTTTTTGTTATCTGTAATGGTTTAATAAGGGAGCAAGAATGGTCCTAGAATTTATTGCTGCGGGACATGTTTCATTATGTTCCTAATTTACCACTGTTAGTCATTTCCATTCCACTCACATGCACGCTGGTCTAGACCATTTGAGAACAGCTTCTGAATTAGCAGTGAATGATAAACAGTATTCAAAATTTAAAACGTTTAACCTGTAAACGATCTGGAAAGCTGTAGAGATAGTGATATGAACTGGTCTAAATCTTTACCAATATACAGTACATTAAGAACACATAAACATGATTCAGCATCAATAACAAAAAAAACTAAAAAACTATATGACACTAGAAACACATAAGTATGATACCAAATCATAGGTTATTGTATCTGACACTAGTATATGCTAGCCTATTTCTGAGAGTCTCAGAGAGTAAAACTATAAGTCCATTTCCCTTTTATCTTACCGCTAACAGCAGGTGGGACAGTGCGACGCAAGGCAGTGACAGTTGCCATTGCAACCTCCTCTGCACTGTATTTTGTGGAGCAGCTGTGGCCAGGAGTCACCATATTGGGCTTGAGCAAAGTGCCCTCCAGGTACACATGATGGTCAGACATGGCCTTGTACAATGCAGCAAGCACCTGTACAGCATGGGGCACACATGAAATATGATACTGGCTAAGTTAGTAATATGGCACTGGACATATTTGAAATATTGGGAAGGGAGGACATCGCGTTTTATTCTACCCAATAGATGGCTTTATGTTACGGTCAACAAGCGACAGCTGACTCCACTTATTAATTTACAGTGCATCCTGAAAGAATTCACAGCGCTTCACTTTTTCCACATTTTGATAAGTTACACTCTTATTCTGAAATGTATTAAATTCATTATTTCCCTCAAAATTCTGAAAGATCTGAAAATGGCTGTGCACCGACACTCCCCATCCAACCTAAGGGAGCTTGAGAGGTCCTGCAAAGAAGAATGGGAGAAACTGCCAAAAATAGGTGTGCCAAGCTCGAGGCTGTAATTGCTGCCAAAGGGGCTTCAAAAAAGTATTGAGCAGAGGCTGTGAAATGTACATATGATTTTTCGTTTTTTATTTTGAATATATTTCCTAAGATTTCAAACACACTTCTTTCACATTGTCATTATGGGCTATTGTTTATAGAATTTTGAGGGAAATAATGGATTCATTCCATTTCGGAATAACGGTGTAAAATAAATGGCATGAACCCGCCCTCCTGAACCTGTTTCCCTTTTCCTTGTTTGTCTATTCCCTTATTCTGGTTCCCTTGTGTTTGCTTTTGGTCTGTCTCTATGTGTGTTTGTCTTAATCACATTCCTGAGCACCAGTTCCTGTTTTCCCTGCACTCCTGAAGGCACCAATCCCAGAGCACCAGTCCCATTAGCACTGATCCTGAGCACCTGTTCCCACTGCTGCACCTGGGGCTGATTGCCACCCTCCCTTTATTAAGGAGGTGTTGACAATCAGTCCCTGCCGGATTATTGTACTACCAAGTGCATTTTAGTCTTGTGCCATTTACCATTCCTAGCCAGTCTGAGCACTGTGCTCTTATTTGTTTTAAGCCTTTTATTGCCAGTCAGAGTATTGTGCCCTTATTATTCTGAGTTGTCTTTATCTCACCCTGGTTCTCCGTGCCTCCATTTCAGAAAACCATCTGTGCTGTTGATCTGGTCATTACTCACTTTGTTACTCTCCAGCCATTCCGGCCCTCACGTCTCCTGTCCCCATGGTCATTACCAACCCTACCTCTGCATCAGCCCTCCGGATGCCAACCATCACCCACCTGGTCTCCTCTCACCCGGTCCCCGCTCTCCTGGTTCCTCCCACTACCCCTGGTCATACCAAATGCTTACCATTGTCCTGACCTAGTGTCCTCAATAAACATAATTGTAATATCACTTACCTCGTGTTCATTTGCATTTCGATTCAGCCTCGGTTCCTAGCCTGGGTCCTGACAATAACAAAAGGTGGAAAAAGTGAAGCGCTGTGAATACTATCTGGATGCACCGTACTTGTGTATTTTTCCCTGTTAGTGTTTGGTGTCAGCGTGGTTCATTGTCTATGTGTAAGTTCTTTATGTCCGTGTTTGTGTTGTCAACAGAGTATTATTCAGGTCTGCCTTTTGACTCCTTCCCATTTTATTTCTGTAAAAGTATTTTCCATTTATTAACCAGTTTTGCTATATTTAACTTTGCATGTGTCTTGCCCTTTCGTGATACAAATATAATACTGGACTTTACCTGGGCCTCAAGCACGAGGCTGCGCAAATTGGCACAACCCGGTATTTGGGATAGTGCCACGTCACATCAGGACGTATTTATGACATTTTTATGTATGAAGTGGCATTTAATTTAATTTAACCTTTATTTAACCAGGTAAGTTGACTAAGAACAGTTTCTTATTTACAGCAACGACCTGGGAGCAAGTAGGGTAAAGCGTCTTGCCCAAGGACACAACGACATTTGGCTCAGTCGGGAATCGAACTGGCAACCTTCTGACTACAAGTCTGACTCCCTACCCACTGAGCCATCTGCGCCTCTAAATTATGGGTTAACACACCACTTTCATAACACCATGTTAGGTAGCCGATATTCTTGGGTAGATCCTTTTACACATGGATGTAGTTCATTGGGTGAATACCTCTACACCTGTTGGAGTTTAGTAATTAGTGCGGCAATTAGTGCGGCTATATAGCTTTTGGTGGCAGAGAAAGTGGTGTGCGTCATTGAGAGTGTTTACTCCTGTCAAGATGGGTCTTGACCCCCATTTGCTTGTAACCTGAATCATCTACTACTGCACTATGTTGCCTTAGGCATAGAAGAATATTGCTATCTGAAGAAGCAACATGTATGTACACAATGTAATAGGGTATGGTGTAAAGTATCTCTGAGTATTTGTAGAGAAAAGATTCCTCTTTGTGTAGTAAAGTGTCTGATTAGCATTGTAAGATTCTGTAGCCTTTGTTTTGGTCATCAGTCGCCTTTATCTAGTGTCGACCAAATTCGGTATAGATTTTTTATGTTCTCAGTGTTGTTTAAAAACAAAACACAAGAAAACAACTCCCTGGATCTTGTCTCCGTCTCTCCAACTCCTACACCATGGGATGATGACAAATAAGTCAGATTATCCACCTTGCCGCACGGCTCTTCAGCGACCCCCTGTGGGCAGATTGGTCGCCTGTGAATTAAATTGCGGAGGTATAGTTGGAGAGGGTAATAATTCTGTGCATGAACTGACTAAAAGCCTCTATTTTGGATAAGCGGTACGAATCGGCCGACTTCACGACATGTGGTCGGATGAACCTTGTGAGCGCCCTTCACCATCCTGCATCTGTAAAGTGGGTGTTGTGGAGCTGCCGATGTACAGTAGCAGTGTTAGAGGGGAAAAATTGGACAAGAACATTTGAGGGGGGAAAAAGGGAAAATAATTATAATACTGGTCATGTTTGCAATCTAAATAGAAGAATATAAATTATCACCTTCTCAGTGACATACTGACAACGCCTCAGATCATGGTCTCCATCGGGCAAAATCTCTGGCTCCACTATAGGCACAATCCCATGCTGGGTGACAGGAAAGGAAAAAAATCAGTATTATTACTAAACATTAATGCTGATGTTAAATACTACAACAATAATGTTTCCTTATATCTGATATTGTGCTTTACATTGCATTTGTTCAATGCTTACCTGTTGGCAAATGCTTGAATATCGAGCCAGGACATTTGCATTCTCTTGAATTGAAAGTGTAGAGGGTGTCGTGTCACCAATCTTGAACACACAACGCCACTTAGCAAAGTTTGCCCCATCCTTCTTATACTGGGCACAGCGTTCTAAGAGCCCATCCAGTCCTATAACATAAAAAGGAATGAACATGGTGGTAATGAACTGGAATTCGCCAGTGGCAAGTGGTGAGCAGACATATGTAATGAATCCAGAAGGATCCCAGACCTACCCTGAGTGGTGGATTCTCCATTAGTTCCTGCTAGGGGGACAACACCTTTGTCAACCTAAAGAGAAAGGGGTACAGCTGATGAAAATACAAGCTGATCTTCACCTCTTGACTGTGAATTTCAACCTAGCTGAAAGATTTCTAGGTCAGTGAGATCTGTTTCACACATGGCCAAAAGCTGATAACAGGCTGAATGATACAACCTATACATTCTGATGTATTAAAGGGTGAGTGAGAAGCTAAATGTAGTTATTCATCAAAGCAATTGGCCAAACCTCCATGGTTTATTGCTCACACTACATCTTTTTGTGTCTAGTCACGATTGTCTTTGTGTGCTCCATATGATTCACATGATGAAATACTTCAGCAGATATACACAAAATTAAAGGAAAACCTGAGGAACATAATGAATGCAAATGCTAGTGGGCTGTTTTCTGGTATAGTTTGGGTCCACTTGTCCCCATAGAGAGAAGAGTCACTGCAAATCATTACAAAGTTATTCTGAATGACCACCTTTATCCCATGGTGAAACATTTCTATCCTGATGGGAGTGGTCTCGTCAAAGGGTCACTCAATGGTTTGATGAGTAAGAGAATAATGTGAATAATATGCTATGGCCTTCACAGACCTCAATCCAATTGAACACCTACATATCTGAGATTTTGGACCAAAGTTTTAGAGAGCTTTTCACCACCATCATCAAAACACTGAATGAGGGAATATATTTTAAAAGAGTGGTGTCCCACCCCCCAGGAGAGGTCCACAGACTCTGAGAATCAATGCCATGGCGCATTGGGCTGCTCTAACGCCTTGTGCCAGCCCACGTTACTGAGACACGTTACTGAGACACTTTATGTTGGAGACACTATGTTGGATGACCGCTAATTAGTCATCCATCTGTATTAATACATGTTTAAGGTGACAACATTTTTCCTGTCTCTAAAAAACCACAGTGCTTAATGCACAAAGTGGCTTCATTTGACCATAAATGTTTGACTGTGAAATGGTGAAAGCGCACTCTATTGTGACATTCCAAAATGTTTTCAGTGGTCCAAGCTATAGACCAAAGACTTAAAACATACTAGAGTACCTTGATGCCCACAGCGATGTTCTTGTCTTTTATCATCTTGACGAAGGATGTGCCATCGTCTGCTTGCTGGTACAGTGTCTCATGGAAGAAGATCACCCCGCCGATACAGCTGTTTATGCGGTCGTCAGCCCTGAAGAGAACCTGTCGGAACTGCCGGCGATTCTCCTCAGTGTTTTCAACCCCTATCTGATTAAGACGCTTACCCATGCTTCCTGTCCCCAGGAACATTAGAAACAAAACATATTCACATTTTCTGGTAAAACTACTGTACATATATGAAAAAAACAGGCATTTATTTGATAACATTCTGTACCATTGCTTTGTAGAGGGTTCTGAAAAGCATAATTGGAAAAGATTTTTTGCCTGATTTCACAAAAAATAAACCCAATTGTATATTGTTAATATTGAAAGGAAATATAGGTTACAATTTTCCAGTGCAAAGAGATAAGTGCCCTACTGACCAACTGACTCATCTGCAGCCAGGATGCCCTTCCCAGGGGTAACTATACGCAGGGCCGTCTCCTGAAGCTCTTTCTTCTGAGATGTGGTGAGTGCTGGGACCTGGTGGGTCATTCTGAGAGATGGGTGAGCACACAAATTGCATAGATAGAAATCAGATCTTGCTCATCTTCCCTGGTCTTAATTTTTTTTTAAGTTACTCTATTTAATATTTTACCAGATAAATACTTCAGGAATTTACGGTGAGAGTCACAGAGTGACTGTTGTTATTAGCACATCGTCAGCTGTGATTTAGTCTGTGCGGACCTCCAAGCTGACTACGCAGCCCAACAGAGAGAGTGCCGAAAAGGATTTGAGTTCTGGAAGCATCTGGAAGTTCTGAACTTTTCTGATGGAAACCCTGGATCAATTTCACTGTGCACAATTTTAAAATGTTTTAGTTGTGCATTTAGTTGTGCTTCAGCAGTTTTTAGCTGACATTCACTATATTAGCCCATGTTAGGTATACATTTAGACCTACTAACTGTAAATCAGTCTATATTTCGTCTGCATATCCTTCACGATTATGCCACTTCCATCGAAGTTGCTAATCTTAGTCTAGACAGATAGAAATATGATACTGCCAATGGGGAAATCAATACCTTTCAGTCTAAAAAAAGACCTCACAAAATTTTAATTATTCATTTTTCAAATCACTTAAAGCCTTTTCATTCACCCATTCATCTTGACTTCCTCTTTCCCCACTTTACAGTTAAAGTAGTAGTGTTTTTAACTCGTCAGTTACCCAGATCCGTCATTGTTGCCACCCTTGAGATGGGCACCGAAGTCAAGATGCACAATGTCAATGCTTGTATTTACAGTAGGAACTATAAGGTACCAGTACTAATAAATGAAATATAAGCTGTAATGTATTTCTGCTGTTTATTATGCCCCGAATCACAACTCCCATCATGTTTCTGAACTAGCAGTTCTAGAGACAGTGGTCTGTGGTAACATAATAAACTTGTTGATTTGTGAAGTCATGTAGCATCTCTTGTAGACATGACTCTTCCACTGAACCGTAGAAATCACACTCTACATTAACTAAGAAAAAAATAACAAGCAATAAAGCAGTCAATATACCTTGAATTATAACTCCACTTACTCCTTTAAATTGAGGAGAATAACAAATTATTTAAATATTTCATTTTTAATCAAAACTATAAAAACATTGCCCTCTTTTGAATCTCTTGCCTCTGGTACCAATTATTTAATCATGATTGTATTAAAGCTTCCTGTAATTAAAGAAGATTATCAAGAACTAGATCACCTTACCTGACAAACTGAATTCACTTGTTCACTGGAGGAATGATAATTGCTGGTCTCCTTTGTCTAGTGGAGTGCACTGTTGTATCTCACCCAGCTCTGACACCTCCAAAAACCTTTAGGGTGGGGCTTAATGATGGGGTGGGGCTTCCAAATGGATAACCCAATTCATAACCATAATAATAACAATATGTTTGTTCATAAATAGCCTACAAGTTGACTTGTTTAGACACAATAGCAGTTCCAATATTAACTTAATCACATAACATATTTAGATTTTCTAAAATTTTGTTTATATAGCTAGAAGTTATGTTTAATGATTTGCGATAACTTTAGCACTCACGTGAATGCCGACTTTTATTATAACAGGTAACACTGACCTTCTAAACAAAAAAAAGCTACCTTCAGCGGAACCTCGTGTTAAAGCCACACAGGACTCAATATATTTTTCTAATTAGTTGAAATCATGGACTTATATAAGTAGTCTGATGCCTTGGGCAACTTTGTAAATCTCTTGACAGTTTTGACCTCCCTCTAAAACCCTGAGGAATACCTCAGACTCAACACCAGCCCTCCTATATACAGTATCTGCATAATGCACTAGTAGGACATTGTGGATTAATAGGTTCAGGAAAAGTATGTCCAGTTTGAATGTGCATGTAAGATACCAAATATATACATTTACACTGTTTAGTGGGATTTGTTGTCCCATCTCATCTTCAACCGCTTATCCGGAGTAGGGTCGCAGGGGGACCAGCTCTAGCAGGGGACCCCAAACTTCCCTTTTTGTATATATCATTTTTATATCCATTTTGTTTCTGTGTCAGAATTTTTTATCTTTACAAAATATAAAACAAACTTTTATTGGCATAAGAACTTAAGAACATTGTTTGTTAAAATGGAATATTCCACTGTTATATTTTCAATTGAAGTGGTTGGATAAATAAAATAAGAAGAACATAGAGTTCACAATAAACAGGCTATTCAATTAAATTATTCAGGCATTATAATATAGTTTCAGTTAGAATTTGCATTTCATCCTTCATTTGGCACAAGTTGAACGTTTCCTTTTGTAAGATCTGAATGGGTTTAAAGTTTTTTATACGTCATTGTGTGTCAGTCTGCTGGAGACACTAGCGGTGTCCACCACTGTAAAGATGTGGGTCACTCGACCAACACCACAGACATTCTGTACCAGACCTGTCTAAGACAAAGGCCTGAAGGGGGAATTCAATGTCAGACTGCAGATAAAAAAAGAGCCTACCACACCTTTATTTTCAGGAGAAAGTAAGATGGCTGGGACTTATACTGGTTATATTTAGCAATCTTCAATGCGGCAGTAGCTTTTTTTTCTTCTTGAAACCTAATTAAAAATATTTAATAATGATGCTTTATCTGGTTTTCAATTTTCTGTCCCATTAAGGTTCTTCCCTTAAGGGTTTCTCAGTGTACTCCCAAATAGGTCACCATGCCAGTCTGGGGATTAGGCTGCCTTTTAAATGGATCCAGTTGAAGTGTAATGCACATTGCATATGAAGATAGTAGATGCAGGTGAATATAGATTTATTCAAATTTCCTAAATAATCCGGTATTTAAAATATACATTTTACATAATAGTTTTCATTATCACTTTGTAAACTAAAGTTCCACATTTGTATTTATAAAAAAAAAGATGAGCGATGAAGAAGCAAATGTAGACACCCTAGAGCAGGGGTAATCAACTCTGGACCCCGAAGCCAGATCCACCCCACTTTTTCATTGCAACCCTCTAATCTGAGACCTGGGACACCTATTTAAACCTGGGACACCAAGTGAGTCCAATTAATGTGGAGTTAGAACAGAAAACCAGCAGGCTCCGGACCCCTGCTTTAGAGCTTGTGCTTGGTTGCAAAGCCTTCGGCCAAAATATCTTCAAACAGCTCATTTCATTTTCAAAATGTTACTTTTTTGTTAGAAAATGGCCCACTTTTTAGGAGGAAAAAACAAATTCTTCCATATGTTTATGGCTGCCCTTTACCGTTATTCATTTGCTCTCAGTATAGAGGTTATGGATGTCAGTTATGGATGTCAGTTATGGATGTCACTTCTAGCATTACATTTGTACATTTACGTAATACTTGTGGATTACTTGGCATGTTGTTGTCTTTGAGATATTGCCCTAAGATGGCTGTACATGTGTCAAAGCTGCACATGGCCTCGATAAACATTATTCTACTTCCACTTGTATATAATCCTTTTTTACTTGTTCCAAGAGATATGTAAGGAATTGTGAGACAAATGAGTGTAAGATTTTATATCCATGTTTTTCATTTTGGTTGAGAGACCTTCCAAAGACATTCTGATTTTGAGGAGAGCTATTTCAGAATATTTTTTATGGCCTCTGTTATCAGTGGCATACGTTTTCTGACAACAAACGGTGGGGGTCCCTGGACGAGAAAAGTTTGACCATCCAGGCCTTATATGTATCTTTACACAAAATTGTCCCTTAGTTCTTTTGAAAATGCCTTGGTGTTCATGGTTGAGTCTTTATTTTGCGGTCTCAAAACCCACTAAATTGAATCTACAATTTATTACACAAGCTGCAGAATTTATCCTGAAATCATGTAATGAATGACAACAAATTAACACACAAACAAGTGAAGGCTGGTTAACTCGTTTAGAAATTTTTAAGATTTTTGTTAAAAAGGGGTCGAGACTAGCTGTGGTTCAGTTTTGTTTTCTTAATATATATTTTACAATAATAATAAAACAGCCCATTAAATATTTAGAATATGGTGTGTAGAAAATAAAAAATATTTTAAATGCATGGAAATCTGAGGTACTGACGTGAAAAATGTGTACATCTTATCTTTTTTTCATCTCAGAAACATCGCTAGATTGCGGCCAATGTTAACCTTCCCAGTAGCGGAAAAGCTGATAATTTCCTTTGTCATCTCTCGGATTGACTATTGCCCTTTTAGCCGGAGTTTCTAAATCTACACTACACAAGCTTCAAAATGTACAAACATTCTGCTGCTAGGATCTTAACTGGGTCCAGAATATGCAACCATATCACTCCAGTTTTAGAATCCCCGCATTATTGGCTCCCAGTCAGGTTCAGAGTCGATTTCAAGATTATGATGCTTACATACACATCTTTGCATAGCCTGGCTCCAAATTATTTAGCTAAACTATTACTCCCCTACACTCCAATCGCAGATTGCGCTCCTCAAAATCAAGCATGCTGGTTGTTCATAAAACTCTCTTAAACTCTATGAGTGACAGGGCTTTTTCCTCCTATGCACCTGTCCTTTGGAATTCTCTGCCTCTTGAACTTAGAGAAGCACAGTCCTATGCCATTTTTAAAGGTCAACTTAAGACTTATTTTTTTAAACTTGCTTTTACCTGTTGATGTTTTTAAATTGTTTATTGTATGCATGTACAGCGCTTTGAGAAGCTGCTTTTAAAGGCGCTTTATAAAATAAAGGTTATTATTATTATTACATGTAGACAAGTTTCAACAGACACTTTAGATGAAGAGAGACAAGCTAGAAGAGTACTATTTCTTGGGTAAGTCAAGTCTATGTTGTTCTCACTTCAAGCACTGACAACGACCCAACACACTGCTCAATATCTACTCAGCAGCATAGACCTCATTCACTACGTCAATCATCTGCAGCCTGGCTCATGTCCAAGTGGACCAAGCTAGGTGACAGGTCAGTGGTACTGGTAGGGGGGTGTAGGATGTCACAGTCAAAGTTCTGGAAGTAGTCCATAGGTAGGCCCCGCATGGCTTTGGTAGGACGGTCTGGATGGTTCTTTAGTTCTAGAATCAGTTCAATGGGTGTCTTTTGTAGAAGCTGAGAGTCAAAAGAAGTTCCACGAAAAAACGTCTGCCTTTTAAAGCGCTCTAGGTTGTTTAGGCGTTGGGCTGGATTCTTACATAGAAGCTGGAATCATAAAAAGCATACAGAAAGAAGGAAATTATTTAGAAATATTGTGATGATTGTGCTCCCCCATTTAAAACAGTCCCACTATAGATGACTGACTTCTGAGAGTAGAAGGGCCAGTTCAGGGCTCAAGATTTTGGGCATGGAGTATTGGCAAACTCTGACCTTCCTCAGCATGTTACAGTGGTCTCGCTCTGGAGGCACAGGGAACTACAGGGGAAATAATAGAATCAACTTACATCTCTAGCATTTAGATTTGAATGACAGGGCTGGGATTTAAAAAATAATAAGACAACTAGTCTAACATCTATGAAACAGGCACATGTACTGGCAACTCAAAAGGTACTGGAAAAACCTTCATGAAAGTGAGCAAGTTAAAAATCCACAACACAAAATTAATCATATTTTGTGCTCAAACATAAGGGGGAGCAGTATATTTTTATTTCAACACTGTTATTTCTCAAACATGAAACATTTAATTGAGTAGTATGCAATTTTTCTGAAACACGTAATAATAATTCAATTTCATAATTATTGGCACTTACAGTGATTGCATACATTTCAGAGATACTAAGTGAAACAACCACAACTCAGTAGTAAGAGCATTAAATATTTGAAACAGTTGATAGGCAAAAACAGTGCTAGAAGAAGATCATACAGGTAAACAAAACATTTCAAGACAACAGAGATGAAATTCAACAAATTTAAGTACTCACTGAAGAGGGAGGTTTTCAGATGTTTCCTGAAGATGGGTAGACTGATGTTCTAGCCTCCAGTGGAAGCTGGTTCCACCATTGAGGAGCAAGGACAGAGAAGAGTTTTGACTGTTTGGTTCGGGAGCTGACTTACCGAAGGCGTGGGACGGCCACGAGCCCAGAGGTAACAGAACGCAGTGTTGGGAAAAGTAGCTTGAACAGTTACATTCCAGTTACTTGCTGAGTTCACACGTTTTGGAAAGTCCTTAATTAAGACAAAACGATCAGGTAAATGGAGTTCATATCTTAATGGTGACCTTGTTTGATATTTTCTTTACTCTTTCTATTTGTTTTATAGGTTATTTTTAAGATATGAACTCCATTTACCTGATGATTTTGTCTTCCCAAAAAATCCCCAAAAATGTGAACTCAACAAGTAATCCTAAAAGTAACTTTACCCAACACTGGTCTTGACTAAATCATCCAAGTTAAATACATAAAAACATTTACCTGATGATTTTGTCTTACTTAGGGACTTCCTAAAACTTGTGAACTCAACATGTAACTGAAATGTAACTGGAATGTAACTGAAAAGTAGCTTTACACAACACTGACAGAACGAAGAGTTTGTGTAGGGATATAGGGTATGAACATTGCCTGAATGTAGAGGGGAGGAGCTCCTTTTGTTACTCCATAGGCAAGCACCATCGTCTTCTAGCAGGTAGGTGCTTGGTACGTGTGTCCAAACATTTAACTGGTACTGTATGTTTCAGATCATTGTCAAGTTGAAAGGTCCATCAATGGCCAAGTCTCAGTATGCTGGCAGATGCAAGCAGGTTTCGGGCTAAAATTTCCTAGTCCTTTTCGGAAATCATTATGCCCTCGATCTTAAAAAGAACCTCTGGACCACCAATAGAAAAACAGACCCAAAGCATCACTGATACTCCACCACATACTACTCTGGGTGTCAAGTGCTTTTCCTTATATGCAGTCACCTTTGTTGCCAAACATGCTGATTTTGTGTATGATATGATAAATATTTGTCTCATCTAACTACAACACGATTCTAATTGTAGTCCCAATTATGCTTGGTAAAGTTCAGACAGCAATTTGCAGGTTGGGCTCAATGACGGCTTTTCCAAAGAGCTTGTTGACATGAAGAATATCTAACAGTTTATTATTAGTTATTATTTTGATAACCCCAAGATTCCACTAGAAAATGCATCTCTGAAAGTGTGATCCTTGGATGCTTCTTTGCATCCTTTACCATCTTCCTCACTGTAGATGGGGGAAATGTGCACATGGCCATTTTCTTCACAAATGTGCAACTGTTATAGACTTTTGACACTTTTAGATTATTGCCCTGACTGTGCTTGGTGGTATTTTCAACTCTTTATGTATTTTTATTTATATCTGTTACCTAATCTTTGCAGGTCAACAACCATCTTTCAAATAAAAGCTCTTTGGTTTACTTGTGTTCATGGATGACGAATGGATTTTCCCAGCCGTGCAACTTCATATTTATACCCCAGGGAAACAGAAACATTACACTGGAAATCCAGAGTTTTCACGAGAGGACAATTTGAATTTGCTCAGCAAGTTACTCTGGCACAGAGTATTTCTGCTCATTAATCACATCGGTGTATCTGATATAGGCGGGCCAGAGGCGTGTTAAACAGATGACGACAGCCCTGCGAGTGCGACCTCAAGTCATTAGTAAACATTGTAAGATCGCTATGGATCTACACCAGTTGTTTGAAACTGCTTTGGTCACTACAATGAACGAGTTAGACTTGTCTTTTTGTCTAAAAGAGGAACAGAAGACAGCGCTCAAATTGTTCCTTTTTAAGAAGGACGTTTTTGCTGTTTTGCCGACCTGATACGGCAAGAGTTTAATCTACCAGTTAGCTCTGCCTTAAACCCTGCCAAAACCCACTGGTGATTGGTCGTAGTGTTATCCAATTGCATACAGTGAGGGTTTCAAATGCACGCTTGGTGCCGCCCCTCGAGTTGAGTTATTTTCATTACTCGATGTCAGACCCTTATATTCTCCGGATTTGGTCCTGGATTTTTCCAGGCTACAGAAACATGTAAACAGTTACTTGAAACTGAGAACAACCGAATTGCATTGAATTCCATAACAAACGCAACATTGTTTGGTTTTATATTAAATATTATTTTATGGTGTAAATCATTCTGAAATCTATGTTTTGCAGAAGAAATCTTACTACTCAAATTGTTTTGAGTTTGAGAAAGTATTGTGTTAAAATTAACAAATGTGACTTCCCCTTATATTTGAGCCTAAAATATTTTAGACAGTTATTGTTAAACTAATCGCAGTTTTAGAACACATTGAAAATTACATGCTACTGTATATTGAAAGCAAAAGTGGCACATCATATACTGTAGCAGCCCTCGCCAGAAGCAGCATCACTTCACATCGTGGCAATTAAAACCAAAGAAATCTTTGTCAATGTTCGGAGATGTTCACTCATTAATCTCTCTAGTGTAGTACCCCAAAAACCATGTTTACAGTGCTTCGAAGGAACGTACTCTCTTGCGACATCTCCAATACACTTTTGCCACAACTACAGAGGTTATGGTATCCAGTTGCTTATGGTACTGAATAAAGAACTACACAGTTGATCTCACCTTTCCAGTTACCAATGAGAACAGGAGAACACCAAGAGACCACCAATCAGCTGCATAGCTATAGGGGTTCCCACTCAAAACTTCAGGAGCTATTGTGGCAGAGGAAAGACCAGCATTGGAACATGTGCTTCATATGTAGTGACCATTCATTTTGATCCCAAGTGTCTCACCCATGTACTGGATTGTCCCACAAATTGTAAATGCTTTTCCACCACACTGAAGACGACGCGAGAGGCCAAAGTCAGCTAAACGCAGATGGCCTGCATCAAACATATATTTTACATACATTACTCACAAATTCAATTCTGGTTACAATATATAACTATTATGGTTAGCACCAAGCAAAGGTTCAACTTTTACTATGAAAACATCTTCCAGTGTATTCCCTACAACAATACTGAAGCGTCACTGTATTGAAATCCCTCTGGTCTATTTTTACGGCAGCAGAAAGAAAACAATTGAACGATGATTACCTTGGTCCGACAGAAGGACATTCTCCATCTTAAAAAGTCAAAATAATCATATCCATGTCAAGGTTCATATTATGTCATTTACAGTATGTATCTAATATGACCAAAGCATACATCATGTTTACTGTGCTCATACCTTCACATCCCTATGAATTACCCCAAAGTTGTGAAGGAAACCTATCAATTAAAGGTGAAATGTAAACAATGACTTCATACACATTTACCTAAGCCTATTTTTAACACTTAAAGCAATAACAGTTATAACAGTTATAGCAATATCACCTTACCTAAGGCACAGCCTAGCTCTGCAGCAAAAACACGAGCCTCCTTCTCTCCAAACTGGCCCTTCAGTAACCAGTAAGTGTACAGGTCTCCCGTACTGCAGTACTCACACACTGTGGGAACACAGATGCAGTCAGCCTATATTAGTACAAAACAAAGCTGTGTGCTCTAGGGTGGTCCAGCTACTACATCCAGTTCACATATACTGCTGAAGCGTAACCTTCATTTTCTCTTTTCCCAACTGGTCATGTCCAATCCAATTCCCCCTGACCTTGCCTTGTCAACAACACCTCCAGAGGGGATTGATGGACGAGGGGCACACACAGTTCTCTTCAACCACAAGTCACTGAGCCAACTGACTCTTATCACACTGCTTCAACACTGAAGTCTTTAGTCAGTACACATGTGGAAGGATTGCATGCTCACTGACTATACTTTTGCGATAGAACGCACAGGTGCCTGATCTACAAACGAGTGACTGGAGACCAAGTTAGCAAGGTGTTAGTCCGACTTATCTACTCCTTCATCAGAGGCAGCTCTCAACCAATTTGCACTGCCTCTTGCTGGAGCTTTTGGTAAATTCAGACATGCTGTGACCAGGATCAAAAAAGTACAAAATCTTAAAAGTCCTGTAAAGTCCTAAAAGTCCTGTAAAGTCCTAAAAGTCCTGTAAAGTCCCGCAAAGCAGCATCTTAGCCCACTATACCACACCGAGCCCCAGCCCTCTGCTCTTTCAGCAAAAACTGCATAAGAATGCCTAAAAATATACGGTAATGTGCAAAAGTCTTAGGCACTCTAGATATTGCTTGATTCAGATCTAGTTGTCATAATTACATGTGTGCATTAGCGTAGAAAAGAACAATGTATGTAATTCCAAAACTTCCTTTGCCCAAAAATCCAATGCTAGAGAGAATTATTCATACTGTTGTAAAAGACAGTGACATACAGTAATAGACTGCATTTCAGATAAATGGCAGCAGATGTGTGCTGAGATTCAAGGACCCAAAAAGGTAGGACCAACAGAGGAGAGAAGCAACAGGAAAAATCTATCAACCTCTGGAAGTCACACAGTTTCTGGTTTTAAGGCTGTTGGGAGAAAGGGTAAGGTTGAGTAAAGGGTGTCAGTAAGAGACACTAACATGCCTTTAATCAATTAGAAAAAACAAGTTTAGATGCAGAGGCCACTGGAATGTATGCTATACCCTAAAATGTCAGCAGATGGCAGTACAATTTGGACTCAAATTGCACAAGGAAATGCAGCAGCAGGTACAGACAATGCCATGGTAGACTTTCCTGCAGGTGGGGAGGGACCCGCTCCTATGTCAGACAGGCAGGGTGGGTAAAAAGAGGGAGGGCAGTAGGGACGTAGCTACTGTATATCACATTAGTCACTCACTAATGAAGAGATGGCACTGGGTCTGCCAGCAGTCCTGCAGATTGTGGAGGAATGGGTGGCTGACCTGCCGCTGTAAAGCAACAGCAACACACAGCAACAGTGCGGATGTCAGCGAGGACACTCAGGACAAAATACTTTAGGAAGGATCTGAATGCAACAATCTTGATGATGCTCAAGGTGTTTTTTTATTAAAGCAAAAGTTAAATGGAAACATGTATGTTGTTGCATAAAAGCTCATAGGGTAAGTGTCACTTTCTTCAGCATGTTATCCCCAAAGCTAAGTCAGGTCCTAAGCTACATCCTGCTCTCACAGGACAGCAACTACAGGGACTCACCTGAATGTTGACCTCTTCCTTTGACTGTTCCAGGAATCCATGTTTCAATATATCAGCCTTGACTAAAACCTGGTAAAGCACCACAATAAAATCGTACAACATAAAAAACATAACATATAGAGTACTGTGCAAAAGTCTTGGGCAACCTAGATTTTGTTTGACTCAAATCTAATTGTAATGATTCGGTTTTTGTGTTCTTCATCGGTGTGTCAGTAGAAATGATCAATGTATTTATTTCCAAACCTTCGTCTGCCATTAAATGCGATGCAAGAGAGAATTATGTATACTTTTGTGCCAGAAAGTAGCATTCTGTAAATGACTGATTCGGCCAGTGCATGGTGACACAATGATAACAAACAGGTATGCTAATGATCAATGACATCATGCACTGATAGAACCAACCTGATTAACTGAAACAGGAATGGGTGTAGACGGAATTAAACTGGGTGAAGGACAATCAAACTGAAAGGTGAGGGTGTGACACGGGACATTTTTGTGTAGTTACTTTAGTTTTTCACTGTTTTCTGCTCTGTAGTATACATTTTCTATTTAGAAACTTTCATTTCTACATCTTCCATTTTTAGAGTTATTTTTTACAAGTGCCTAAGACTTTTGCACAGTACTGTTAATCAATACACATATATAAAAATATATTGCTGGTTAAATGAAATGTGGCACGAGGCTGCAGAGATTCACCTTAACAGCGTAGGTCTTCTTCTTCAACCTGTCCTTCACTTTTAAGATAGGACCAAAGGAGCCTTTGGCTATGAAACCTAGTATCTACATGTCACACAGGATGGAAGATTAAAATGTGTCAGTATTTTAAATATTAAGTTATAGATCTCAGTTATCAGCGGAAGGCTACACTCTGATTAGGACGTATCATGAAAGCAGTATTTTCGTTTCACCTCTGTGGCATGTGTGTTTAACCCAAATGAAGTGGAGGTCTACCTGGAAATCATCCTGCCCAGGGAAAGCACGGTGTGGGAACTCAGGCAGGAACACAGAAATTAAGTTAGGAATTGTCCACTCCATGACGGATGACTGGAGGCTGTGCCTAGGTAGGGGAACGTTGTCAGGAACTGGTGCTCTGCTGATGAGCACTGTGTGCTGTGTCATCCAATGAGCTGGCAAAGGCGGCCCAAGGTGGCGAAGTGCATTAAAGCAGCGTCCCATATTGCAGAAGAGGCCAGAACAGTGCTGCCTTCCCTCCCTCTGCACTTGACTCTAGATTGAGGACAGAAACTATGGCGTTACTAATATTTCTAATTAATGTGATGTGTAAAAATACCTAGTGTCAACCATCCCTTGAGGTCAGCCCAATTGGGCTTGGACCAATCAGGTCCGCCCTCCAAAAGAGTTGTTGAAAAATATCCTTTTCAAAGACCAGGATTGGAGTTACAAATGCAGCGTGGATGGGATTTTACCAGAATGGAATTAGGACAAAATAAATATTTTATAGACACAATCCAAACATTTGTCAAATTAACAAAAGGATCTTAATTAATTCCATTCTCATGAAAAATGCTGAGTTCTAAATTACTTCAGTCCATACTCTAAACAAACACTCAAGTTCATTAGACATTAGGGCATACATGTGCTAACATGAATCTGAAGAAAATCCGAAAATGAGGGGTGTCTAAATTGTGTATTTTTTTCCATCGGGATTTCAAATATTAGTTTCTCTCTTGGATAGGATTACTCCAACCTACATAATTTTTACTCTTTCGAACCACTTTTATAATATATTAACAGATATAAGGGAAGTAATTTATATTTACAGAGCCAAATCAAATTTACATAGACTGAACAAAAATATAAACACAACACTTTTGTTTTTGCCCCCTATTTATCATGAGCTGAACTCAAAGATCTAACACTTTTTCTATGTATACAAAAGGCCTATTTCTCTCAAATATTTTTCACAAATTTTTGTTTAGTGTAAGGCATGTTATATATATAACGCATGCCTGAAGCACGGCCTGGCCCAAACTAATTAGTACAGGATGAGATATGATCCTACTGAATAGTGTCCCTAGCACTAACCCAAATAGTTTCTAATATCTTGTCTCTAAAATACTTACATTTTTTCTTTACTTCAAAATGAATTCTGCTGAGCCACTAGCTTTGTTAAAGAGTTTAGCCTCCTGTTCGAATTCCCATGGCCTCAATAATAATTCAACGATGGTTTTACACCTCTATAGTTAAACAAGTGACATACCGGTAGATGAAATTACTATCTTGTCTCTACATTTCATTTCTTTTTTGCATATAGCAAATCTTTCATCGCAAGATCAGCCTCCGGTTTGAATTTACAGGATCTCAGTCTCATATGATAATCCAATATCCTAATGTTTACTATAGTCCTAAAACATAGTATTTGTATTTTTTTGGTATTTTTCAAAAAGGTTACATAGTGCAGGATTAAAAATAGAATGTGTAGAATGAACAATGGGTTTGCATGTGTAGAAATACAAATATGAATAGGTATACTTTAATTTAAAAAACATGAAAAGGCATGGCCAGCAAGGCTAGTTGCTCTTTGGTGGGAAATTCGACTCTTCTTACTAACTCAGATCTTTTTGAGTCAATAGCATATCTTTCGAATTAATTTCATTAATTTGAGTCAGTAACTCAAAGCCAGCAAGACCGCTGAAGAGAAATTGCTCGTCATTCAATTGAACGATTGAACGACTCACGCTCACAAGTAGGGTTGGTCACATAGATTGTATAGGTTGGTCATCGTTTTGATTTTAACAATTCTGATTCCAATTCCAAATCTTTCTTTCGATTCCGGTTCTTATCGATTCTCGATTCCAATTCTTATAACTCACAACTGGAGTCGGAACGGGTCACTTTCCTATTTGACAGAGATTTTTTAAAATTTTCATTCAATGCTGGTTTACAGATTTGGGAGATGAGGGTGTTGATAAGAAAATAAAAACATCTCTACAAGATGATGATGCACTTGCATTACTGCAACCAAACCAAAAAGTATAACACATAATGTAAAACTTACACCCTGATCTGGAGGAACATGTATAACATGTATACTCCTTACATTAAAAACAGTTCTAGTTTAGAAATATGAGCATTTCTGCCTTCTCAGGCAGTATGCACGAACGTTCAGCACAGATTGTGTCTCCAGCAGTTGAGAACACCAGTTCACTAAGTGTAGAGGAGGCCTGGACACATGGGATGCAGCTTTTTCACCACATAAGCTGTAACTTTTGTGGCACTCTTCCACGTTCTCCACTGACATTTTTCCCATGACTGCTAACATGAACAAGAGATTTATGCTGCTGTTGAATGTTAGCAGCAGTAGGTTTGCTAACGTTACCTATGTTGGCGAAATGCGTAACGTTACATCTATCTACAAGAGAAAAAGTAATCCGAGTAACATTGTTATTCACCACAATTTTAGCAATTCGGAAAAAGTTTAATCATATCTGTAGTGCATTCTCCAATGCAAGAAATACATGCATCACAGATGTTGCACATGCAGAGTGTGGCTTCATTTTTTTAAAGTAAAATGAAGCCACACCTTTGAGCACTGCTTTGTGTGTTCCATGGCCGTGCCGACAACACAACAAGAGCCTGGCAGTACGGTGGCCAGCTGGCCGCTACGGAAAGCAAAACTTGCACGTTTTGGAACCGATCGTGGAACCGAAGCTAAAATCCAACACGGAAAGGATGAGAGCCAACAAAAAGAAACAGAGGTCCAGCAAACAGAAGCTGAGGTCCAGCAAACAGAAGCTGAGGTCCAGCAAACAGAAGCTGAGGTCCAGCAAAGAGAAGCTGAGGTCCAGCAAATAGAAGATGAGTTCAAGCAAAGATAAGCTAAGTTCCAGCAAAGAGAAGTTGAGTTCCAGCAAAGAGAAGCTGAGTTCCAGCAAATAGAAGCTGAGTTTAAACAAAGACAAGCTAGGTCCATCACAGAAAAGCTGAGGTACTGCCACTAGAACCTGAAGTACCCGATGATAAGGGGTGGCCGATAATAGGCAGACATTAGCTAGCTGAAGAATGTGTATAATTATTGCTTTACTATAAACTGTTGTTCTACACCCTGAATGCTGACTGTCATATAGGTGTGGTTCTGTATTAAAAATAAGCCATGCAGGTGTGTGGTGTATAGCTAAAATACCACCACTAAGAGTTGTTCGTAGGCAGTGAGAACTTATACCACAACTATGACATCACACCACTTTCTACTGCTCTAATTGCTATGGAAACAAGTATAATAGCAATAAGGCCTCACAGGGTTTGTATACGTATATTGCCAGTAACAGGCATTTAACCATGGTAAACTGGAAATATGTCACAAACCCCCCTTGCTTTGTAACAAATATGGCATGAGTGTTGTTAATGGCCAATGTACCATGGCTTAGAGATGTTCATATGCATGACAAATCACACAGTGCTTAGCCCATATTCCATTACTGTTATAAACTAGTTACCATCTCATTTAGAGCAGTAAAACGTGATGTCACATATGATTTCATATAGCATCAGTTTTCAGGGTTTAAATCACCCTGTTTATGGAAGTTAGGTTTTACTGCTCAAATTGCAGTAACCCATTTATAAGAGCAAAAAAACATCTCAGGCATTGATGATATACTGACAGAGTTTATTACAAGATCACCATTTTGGCCATTGACTCTGTATGTTGTTTATAGCTGGTAGTAGCTAACACACATGTACAAACACACTTGGCAAATTACGTGGTTGTGATTCAGGGATTAAAAACAGCAGTTTCTACTCTCTTTTCAGGTGTCAGAAGTCAGAAGTGATGAGAACTTGTTGGTCTTAGGAATCTCGGCAGGGCCTGTCTCGTTTGTTACACTCATTAGACTCAACCACAAGTGCAATGATGGCCAAGTCTGAGGAGCTCAGCACAGATCTGAAGAGGCGGATTATTGGCTTGAACAAGTCAGGAAAGTAACTTAAAGCCATTACAAATTGTTTGTGAGTATACAGTGCATGGCACAGTTGTGTCACTGCCACTGTCAGGAAGACCACTCAAGCTATCAACTGCTGCTGAGAGAAACTTGGTCAGGATGGTCAGGAGTTGACATAGAACCACCAAAAAGCAAATCTGCAATGAATTAGAAGCGGCTGGAACCCAAGTGTCAGTGTCCACAGTTAAGCGTGTTTTACATCGCTGTGGGCTGAGAGGAAGCCACGCATGAAGGAAGCCCTTGCTCCAGAAACGGCACCTGAAGGCTTGACTGAAGTTTGCTGCTGATCACATGGACAAAGAAATGGCCTTCTGGAGGAAAGTTCTGTGGTCAGATGAAACATAAATCGAGCTATTTGGGCACAATGACCAGAAATATTTATAGTTTGGAGGAGAAAAGGTGTCTCTTTTAACCCCAAGAGCACCATACCTACTGTCAAACATGGTGGTGGTAAAGCATGGTGGTGGTAGTATCATGTGGGGCTGTTTTACTGCCAGTGGAACTGGTGCTTTACAGAAAGTGAAAGGAATAATGAGAATTACCTTCAAATTCTTCAAGAAACCTAGAATCATTAGCCAGAAGGTTGGTCCTTGGACGCAGTTGGGTGTTTCAACAGGACAATGAGCCCAAACACAACGCTTCAGCTTCCTCACAGACGGCATGATGTTGACAGGATGTTTGTTTCCTAGGATTTTCGGACATACAGTTGATCCATAGTGCTGTAACAAGGTCAAGTTGTTTCATCGCTCCACAAAACAGAATCCCAAAACCTCTGTGGCTTTTTGAGCATATTTCAGCTTTGTTTTTGGGTCAGTAGTGGTGTACGTCTTGCAGTTGGAAACCTGCATTTAGTAGTGTTGGACATTCACAAGCACTTAGTGTGCGCTCTACTGTGCTCACTGAAACCTCCATCCCTGTTGCCACACTCTTGCTACAGGTCTTTTCTAGACACTCAACTGTTTTTCACAACCTGCTGTCTTGGAAATGAAGTTGTAGCCATTTACACCTTTTTTCTGCCCCATCCAGATAGTGTTACCACTGTTCCCTTAACTTTGAACTTGTGAACAATGCTTCCAACGGTGTCTCTGGGAAAATTCAAGGCCATCTTTTAGTATCCTGTTCATTGTGAGGGGCAAAGATCTCTTCTTCTAACTTATTGGACTATTATTTTGTCTTATTCATGTTTATAACATGCAGTTAAATGTGACCCTCAACAAATCCAGAGCCAGTTCAGGTTTTTCATGTGTTCCAGCTCAAGCACACCTGGTGCAAATAATGAAGCCCTCAATTTTGATTACAACTGTAGACTGCTCACTCCTTTTAGACCAGTGGTCCTCAAACCCTTCCATGGAGGGCCTAGTGTATGCTGGTTTTTGGTCTTTCCCTTCAATTAGACCATAATTAGGACCTAGACTGCCAGGTGAGGGGAGATCCTAACCAATTAGTGAGCTACTCCATCAGGCTTGTACAGGGTAAAAGCAAAAACCTGCATACACTAGGCCCTCCATGGAAGGGTTTGAGGACCACAGTTTTAGACCATCAGCAAGCCTAAATCTGAGCATCAACCATCCTACCCCCAAAAAAGCTGTGGATTGTAGCCCAATTCAGAATACAACTTTCATCATAACTATTTTTTTGTAGGCATATAAAAAGAAGATGTTTAACCTTAAGAAAATGTTATTTTCCCACCTCAGGTTGTTAATTTCAATATTCAAGTGAAATTGTCAATACAAAAAGTAACAGGGTTGCACATGGCTGCAAGTAACAGGGTTGCAGATTTAGCCTAAAGGAATCTATTACTCAGGAGGGGTTAGCTAGATCGGGAGCACATGTTGCATGCTAGCTATTGACAAGCATACATCTTCCATGAATTAAAGTAAAACTATATTCATATAGTTTTTCGAACAAAAATATTGGTAACAGGGTTGCATCCTTGAGGTTGACGAAAGCAGCCAACTCTAACATTTCTGTGAAAACAGAGAAAATGAAATTTGGGTACTTACTTTTTGCAACTTCCTGTTAATATATGATTCATGGAATGTTCTATTCTTTTATAGGGGTGATCATGTTTTGGTAACAGGGTTGCACGTAAAGCGTGGGACAAGGATTAATACTGCTTTTTAATTAAATTAAAAAAATATTTATTTAATGATATCACTTGAAAATGTTCAAATACATATAACTGAACAACATGATATTACAATTG
>JACXGM010006990.1:13957-31668 GCA_016801145.1 Umbra pygmaea | reverse complement strand
CGAAGCCGAAATTCTTCTTTGGCTGTGTTTAAATGTAAGTATCCAAAAGTTAGGTAATAATAAACGTGTCATTACATTTAGTTTTTGGTTATTGTACTAATATAAAATACATTTTAAGTTAAATGCGAACTAGTTGTGCCAAATGTTTACTGTTCAAGCTTCGCGGGCTTCATCGCTTCTGGAAGTGGTCTAATTTTAGTTGCAACGTTATGACGCGTTAGTATATCCCCTATGCTAGCATACTCGCTTACTATATACTTAATAGTACGTACTTTAGCACCACCTGCGTAGTACGTACTTTTAGTATGTAGTATGTAGTATGCATATTGGGATTCAGCCCAGGTTTACGTTTTTTCATTTTATACTTTTATAAGTGTAATTATGCACTTACGCCACAAGGGGGAGTATCATTAGTTGAGCACTAGTTGTAACAACGACCAAGGCTACCAAGGCTTCCGTCCCGCAGACAGAAGACAGCCTGCTGAACGGTCAGTGTACTTAGCGGCCAACGAATTTTCGTTTTGAAATGAAAAAAAGAAAAACGGCCAGTTTCCCAATTACCATTAGTAAATAGGGAAACAAAAACCGGAAAACAACCCGTTATTCGTTTTTTGATTTGATATTTAAAAACGGAAAATGAAAAACAATCTCGTTATCCAATTGTCTTTGATGTGTTTATAGATGGAAATCGGAAATTAAAATACTTGTGTATAAGTCGTATTGCTTAATTTTGCATTGGTATCAGAGCCCATCTACGGAGAGCCTGTCCACTCCCTATTAAACCCCATTGTACCGAATTTGGTTGAAGTTACATCAGAGTTCCACTGTGAAATGAATGGAAGTCTATGGAGCTAGACGCCTAAATTTGTCTCTTTCGCCTGATTGTCGTTGAGAAAACTCAGATTTGATTGTAGTTTTTGCAAGTTCAACATGGATTACAGGTCGAAAGTTGAATGAACGAGTACTTAGGTCCTTTTGATTTCTTACAGTTTGAGTCGTTTTTGTCCATAATACGCTAGCATTCTGCTAATGAATGCTGATTGTCAGTGGACTGATTACGACCAGAGATCCCACTTGATCCCAGAGATCCCAAGCGGAACCAGCCCGTCTACCGGCATTCTCTGAGAATGTTAAGGTGAACTTTTTTGCCCAAGTTTGTCTTTTGTCCCAAGCAAATTTTATTTTGGTTGCTGGCACTTTTATTTGCCTATCGTTTTGTATGTACTGTAAAATTTATACATGAGAGGGAAAGTTGGATAAATCAATACCAAGTTGGCTAATGTCCAACTCAGTCAATCTGCGTGCGCTATTACTGATTGCTATGATGTGTTGGGAGGGGGGACTCTGATACAAAAAGGAAGTGATACAGAGCTTGCTGTAAAGCAGTATCTCTGGCCGTATGATGTCATTGACATTTTAAAAGGCTTTTTTGAACAAAAAAGCAATGTTAAAATATCTAACACCCAGCAGTGTGTATTTTTTTGCTTCCCCATTTGAATGTAACATTCAAATTACTAGACTAAAAATTATATCCTGAGAAAAGGGGATTTCGTGGGGTATAGCTCCATAGACCTCCATTCATTCTGCACTTGCCCGTGACCGCCCTCATATGGAACTAGAGTGGAACTGCAACCAGTTCAGAAGCCAGAAGTTTTCCGAGAGTGGCAGTTCTCTCCTTTTTAAACGTTCTCTGATACAACTGCTTACTACTTACGATCGCTTCCGGGTCACGAAAAAAATGGAAAATGATTTATACACACATATTTTAATTTCAGATTTCCATCTAATGCATCCTGTCTTTCCTTTTCCTGAATCAAAACAGGTTACTAAGTGAGTTACTATACCAAAATATGTTTCGAAACACTATAAAACTAGTTGGAACATTATCTGAGAAAGTTTGAGGCAGAAAATGTGTGTTTTATTGGGTTAGAAACTAGCAGAGTTTCCCTAGCTCCAGTATGTAAACAAAGTCACAAGATGGCGGCTGTAATGTCGTACTTTATTTATTTCCATTGCAACTCCTTGACATTGATAATATAAGTGTGTATTTGTAAAAATGTATTGTTTATGAAAGTTTGATGAATGTGTTATGCAGGGTGAAATGAAAAGCAAGTTAATATGCTTAACTGTAGCTAGTCAATGTCATAGAACACGTTAAGATTACAACAATGGTAATAAGTGGCCGGTAGCCAGCCGATATGGCAGATCGGCACATTATCAATTCGAAGCTCACGGAGCTGAAAAGATCAACAAGATACTTTTTTTTGTCTTATTTTTGTTCTTGTACTATTTGATTGTTCTTAAGTAAATAAATAATGTAAATTTCTACATTTTGGGCTATTATATATGTTGCCTAGTAGTTATGGGTTTTTATCATTTTACTATAGGTAAACATATAGGTGCATATTTAGGGGAACATGTAGGTGCATATATACATACATATATGTGTACATATATATGTGCATATATGTACCTATATAGGTACATGTATGCACGTATATATGTACACATATGTGCATATATGTACATATAATATAGGAAAACGGCCAATTTTATATATGTCACAAAACCTATATCAAAACCTATATTGAAACATACATGTTTATATAGGTTCTTTCCATGTGGGTACTATCAGACCGTTTTTGGCCGTTGATGAAATTTGTTGCACTATCTGTACAAACTTGTTTAGTCTGAAGACCTGCACACTTTATTCCTGTTTTTATTATTTGTACTCTGTACTTTGTCTTGTAATGTATGTGTAACTTTGTCTTCTGCACCTCAACGCTGTTATCTTGGCCAGGTCGCCATTTCAAATGAGAATCTGTTCTCAACGTGCTTACCTGGTTAAATAAAAAATAAAAAAAGTCATTATGTAACACTACAATAACCCTCACAACCATTGTGGCATGCTGGCCTGGCTCAACACATGATTCCTTTATCCTGACAAATAGCAGTGTGGGGAACAGACTATAGACAGGCGCAGGTTATGAAGGCTGGCTTATTGGTGGGTTAACATTTAGAAATGGTAACCATTTGTCTTAATGTTGACTATAATTATATTTGAAATACAACCTGCAGGTGACAGTGGCTACCCCCTCAGAAGCTGGCTCCTTACCCCATTTTTGAATCCGCAGAGCGCAGAGGAAATGCGCTACAACAAGGTCCACTCTCATGCACGCTCGGTCGTGGAATGTGTCATCAGTAGGGTTGGGTATCGGTTGGGTTTTATCTGATATTGGTGCCTATTTTTTATATAGTTCCGGTGCTTAAACGGTTCTCGAACCAGTACTTAAAAAATCAAAACCACAGGCCATGTGAGAGCTAGCCTACAATCTCTAGCTAACCTATCAGTTGTGTACCTGTGTAATTGTGTCACAATGTCTGTAGACTCTGTCCTTGTTCTGTGTCACTACAGGGTGGCTTTTTCCCTATATGTTTTGTTTTGGTTTCGTTTCCCGCTCTTTGTGTCACATGATCCCGTCACATGTTTTTGTCAGCCTATCAGTTCTGTTTGCTCCACACCTGCACATCCTCCACTTGTTAGTTGGGTATTTAGTTCTGTGGGTTTGTCTGTTCTGTGTAGTTCATTGTTTCTTGTCAAGTACATGGTTGTTCTTTTTCTTTTTGGGTAGTTGTCTTTAGTCTAGTCATATGTTTGGTGTAAAGTGTTTCTCTTGTGTTCTAGGTTATGTTGTAATAGTTAAAGGTTCTGTTCTAGTGTTTATGTAGTGTTGTTCTTGTTTAATGTTAGGTCTTTGTTTCTCTCGTATTCTTGTCTCTGTGTTTCTTGTCAGTCCTTCCCAGTGTGTGAGTTTAAATAAATATATGTTCATTGAAGACGCGCCTGCCTCCAATCCTTGGAACTGTGACAAATTGCAAAATTGCATCTTCTAAATCTAGTTGTGAAACTTGACGAAACCGAGTTAACGCTGAACTGCTTTCACCGAGGTCGGGGTCGGCCAATTACGCACAGCGCATATGCGGTCCACCTCCATTTCCACGCCAGCTGAGGAAATGCGATTCCCCAGGTAGGAGACAGTGTTTTGAAAAAACTAACATTTTTCGGCCTTGACGTATAGATCGTACTCCAGCAGTCTCCCAAGCACTCAACGAACAAGATCGACATGCTACTCTCGTGTGGTGGTTTGAACCAAGTTGTCATCCATGTAAACCACCACGCCGCGACCAATCATGTCCCTGAAGACCTCGTTCACAAATGACTGCAAGAACGCCGGAGCATTCATGAGAGCATTCGTGAGAACGTAGGGCATTACCAGGTATTCATAATGACCGGTCGCAGTACTGAATGCTGTTTTGAATTCGTCTTCCTCCTGGATACGCACAAGGCGATAGGCACTTTGGAGATGTACAGTAACTTTATAAAGTAGTGTGTGTCATGAATAGTTTCTATAGTAGTGGTGATTAGAGGTAGTGGGTATGTATAACAGACCATTATTTGATTGAGCGCTCTGTAGTCTATGCACGGACGCAGACCACAATCTTTCTTATTTACAAAGAAGGAGATCAAAGATGCAGGTGAAGTGGAAGGACGAATGTACCCATGTTGCAGCGATTCCGAGACGTATGTTTCCATCACCTCTGTCTCGGCATTGGACAAGGGGTAAATTTGACCCCTAGGCAGTACAGAACCCGGTAGGAGATCGATTGCACAATCCCACGGCTGATGGGTTGGTAATTTGGAAGCCCGTATTCTGGAAAAAACAGGCGCTAGGTCCGAATACTCAAATGCGATTGGTGTCAATAGACAGGAGAACTGAACTGTCTGATCCCTGGCGCACCAGAAGAGGGCACCCTGGGCTCAGGATCTATTACAATATCTAAATGTTGTATAAATCCACCTATATTAACAGCTGTATATTTTGCACACTATCATTTCCATGCTCATTATGTTACCTACTCCAATGTTATTCTTGCATTGCCACTTTGTAATCTGTCTAATCTACCTCTCAATCTCAGACGCTATTTGCACTGACTATATAGTATATTGCCATGCCACTTTACATACCTATTTATCAACCTCTCGATTGAGACATCTGTTGCACTACCTGTACATATTCTTACATCGTTTAATCTGAAGATCTGCACCCTGTACCTATTCTGTTTTTTTATGTTTTTATCTATGAAGAACACATCTTAAAACAACTGTATGTTCACTAACCAGAATTTTGAGAACTTACTGCCAATTACCTGTGGGTGAAACAACAACAATGTTTAAATGGTTGTGTCGATATGTCAGCACTTGTCAGTAAAGCCATCTTTCCTTTAGGTTTCACTGCCACCACAGCAGGGATGAAGGACCTCAGTACTTCAGGCAGAAGAAAGACTAACTGTGAGACTTGTGAGAAAAAGAGACCAGCAGAAAAAACAGACAAAGAAAGGGGACAAGGAACTCAAGGGAAAAACAGGACTGTATGATATGGAAAGTAAGGATGTACAAACTGAAGATAAATGATTACAATAAAATGGTCCAAACAATCCATAGCAGAACATGACAGTGCAAATTGGAATGAGTTCTCAATTTATACAAATAAACAGTCCTTTCACTCTAATATTGATGTAATGAGGGCTATTGTTGCATGGGCTTAGGATCGATCCAGTCGCTTTACCTGAGAACGGCAGGCTGTCCATCCATGCAAAGACCCCAGAGAGCCCAACACAGGTTGGCTTGGTTTGACATGCTCTAGAGCAACCAGCCTGCCCAGCCTCCCCTGTCTCCCCTGTCTCCCCAGGCTCTGTCTGAAGTGTCAGCCTAGCTAGACCCACCGGGAGTTAGGTTTGGCAGCACTGGCCACAGTGCTCAGATGAACTGCTGATGGGTCCTTCTGCCCAGCAGCCCCACGAGGCCAGAGCGAACAGATAGCTGGTGCTAGACAGGTGTGTTTACGTTCTGCCTGTTGCCCCTCCAGGGGCCAGGGACATTGCATGGTCGTTTTTGGAGGGGTAGAGATAAACAAAGACAAAGGATGTGGGGTGTTTAAAATATTGCAAAGACATGGCTTCTGTACAGACCATAGTATGCTATCAGATTTGAGTGGTCTGAAATCCCACTCACGCTCACAAAATGATTAAATGCCATTTTTCCTGCTCAACTAAAAATTGCTGAATGTTCACTGGAAATAAAAACATCCAGCTCCATTTTTGCTTCAGAAATGTTTTGTATAAACAGAGATTAAAAAAAATACATCATCTACTTTTTGTCTGAGTAGGTTATCAGTAAGACATCAGAGAAGCATTTCAACAGTGTCATAGGATATGCCTTAATCTACAGAAGGATGATCAAAAATACTGGGCTTGCCCAGAACTCATGTCAGTAGTAATGGGTGAAATGGACAGACGGAAGCCACACCAATATTTTGGAAACCTGCTCCTTTTAGCCATATGTGGTTTTTGCTTTGCTCAAGCCAAACTCCAACTTTACGCTGGTACACACACAGAATGGAAAGTACAGTTAATAAGTACATTACGCAATGGTGGTCTAAGGGACAAAAATAAATAAATAGCCTAAATAAAACGGCAAACCTGACCTTATCTGACTAGGCTACTGTACAATATTATCATTGTAATAAAAACGCAATTTCGCACATAATTTCAACATGCTGCTATTTACCCTACTACTAATAAATGCCTATTGCACTTTATTTTTTTGCAAAAAGAAAAAATCTCGAAAAATATAAGTCAATAGCCGCTTTCCGACCGCAGGGATTTTTGCAGTTCCTAGAACATAACTTTCCTATAACCCTTTTTTTCTTGTGTTCCGATAGAAGAAATTGCAGGATTATTTAGTCCCTCGCACCGCAGTTCCTATAACCATTTTAGCTCCTACTCCAGAGCAGGGTCTTTCCCTTTTCCCTTTTCCTAGGTCAACGTTGATTGGTCCAACTTGATTGGGCCGCGGTTCGAACTCCATTATTAGGACTTTATCAACACAACATTCTTTTTATAAAATTGTATTTGATGTCGTTTTCAGCCTTGTAATCTGAACGAACAGCAAGCCGCTGAAGGAACCCAGCACTACTTGGGCTGAAAACAACCAGATCATCCGCATACATCAGATGATTTACACACTTATCTCCAATCATACACCCAGTGTTACAAACATTAAACTGTGAAATGTTGTATGTGGCGCTACGCTAAAGTCTAGTGACAACGCTATAAAAGCCTGTTGCGGTGCTTGCGTCACTCCTTTATCCCTCCTACCAGTTCCTATGGCCACTTGACCAGTGCGAATGCAAATACCAAAACCGGTTTTGGGGAAGAGTAGTTAGTAGAACTGTTTAGAAGTGGACTGTTCCTATAACTACGTTCCTGTAACTACTTGGTCGGAAAGCGGCTATTCACATAGGCTAATTAACTCTATGCACTCGCACTGTCATGTCAGGGTGACGACTAGGCAGGTCGAGCCTGTTCTGAAGACTCTCGTTAATTTTGAATGCATGACAGTGCAATTAATTTTATACCAGCAGGCCTAACAATCATACAATAAACAAAGTATGGAGCCTCAATATTGAAGAAACGCCGGCTCTATTCATTCTGAAAGTCCACCGCACAACAGTGCAACATGCATGTTCACATTTTTTATTGTCCATAACAACCCCAAGACTTGCGTGCTTTCCTTGCACATCTTATCAATAAGCAAAGTGTTCCGACTATTTTGCTTACCTGCTTTTTGGCTGTGGGTGTTATTGGGCTTGTAGAAGTTTTGCCCTTGCGTTCTTAGTATAGAACGAGACACGACGTGGAAGATTAATCATCGGTGAACTTGCACTGTAGGCCTATTCTACTTTCTTATTGCACACTGGAGAGGAAAAAATGCTGGAAGGCTACCATAGGCTACTTGATTTAAACTTTTTGTTACCTTTAGTGAACTTGACTATTTCAAAGTGTGCTAGATTTGTTCCGTCACGTCATCCGCCCGATCTGCGGTTGATATAACCACCAACCACGCATCTCTACTGCACACTGTGCCCCCTTAAAAAAAATAGGTGCATGACGCCCCTGCTTGTGAAGACATTTCGATGTAAAATGGGTCGCATTTCCCTGATTGCCTCCCTATCTGGAAGAGAGCAGATCGGATAAAAGTTTAGGTTGTATAAAAAAATGGGAACAGTTCTCTTGAAACAAAAGCAGTAAACATTTACCCACTATTCTAGCTTATTACCAACCATGTGGAGCTTTGATAGAATTTCCCCATTGAAAAATCAGTTTCATTCTAGCTAGAAACTAACCCTTGTTTCTCTGCAGCTAAAAACGTCCTTGAGGTCTTGCTCTTGCCTTCACAACAACAATTTCAACTGTTATCACACATCTCTCAAACTCTAATAAATAAATATATCCTGATTTGATTACAGCAAAGACAACGTCGGCAGTATTGATGGCAAAATAGGCTACAGTATTGAAAGATGCAATATTTGAAAATCAATAATTATTTATTATTAGTATTTTTTATTACATGTATATGTGCATTTGTCAAAACCTAGAGACTTTCAAACTTTAAAATATATTTTTTTAAATGTATTCTTGTCAAAATGACAAATAAACATATTTTCGTATGCTATTTTGCCTGGAAACGCTTCCAACATGCTTGCTTGTCACGTGAAAAATAGGCATCAGTCCTATTTCTAGCATGCAAGCATTTTCGGCGCGGCTCGAGCCGCGCCTGAGACGCGCGTGTTATGGGTCCAGTATACTACAGTTCTCCAACCTCGCACACGACAATGTGATGTCACGGGAGCGCCGTAACTATTTATACTTGTGCGTGGTGCTCGCGACAATAGTATTTAACCAGGTAAGTTGACTAAGAACCATTTCTTATTTACAGCAACGACCTGGGAGCAATTAGGGTAAAGTGTCTTGCCCAAGGACACAACAACATTTGGCTCAGTCGGGAATCGAACTGGCAACCTTCTGACTACAAGTCTGACTCCCTACCCACTGAGCCATCTGCGCCCCTACACTGGTGTCGCAACTGAGGAGAGGCTACCGACTTTGATATTTTCACGGACTAGAAGAAGAAGAAAAAGGTAAACGATGGCAGAACTGTTAGCAGCATTGACGTTAATGTCAACAGTGGCTAAGATTATCTTAACTGTGTTGTTATGAACATTTAAAGTTTTATTATGAACCATTAACTGTGTTTTTTCGGACTTGTTTACTGTGCACTCGAACTCGTCCTTGCTTCCTGATTCCGCTTTGGCGCGCACGCTCGAAATCATAAGGCCAGATGTCCACTGAACACGCCAGATTTTAGTGCACGTTACTTTTTACCGGATATATACATCCGCATAATGCGGACTTGATGCACAATTGCTTCAGCAATGCAAGACCATTACTATTGTGTTTTGCTACTCATTCCAGTGGGAACTTCAACTTCTGGTTGTACAACGGCACAGGGTTGCAATGCACAAGTTGAATAATTTGAACATATGCGATACACAGAGCGCACCGCATCGCAATACCGCAAGGTAAGCGCATCCTTGCGGATTGCTCCATTGACAATGAATGACTTCCGGCGCAACGAACGCATTCGACGGGTTCAGTGGACATTCCGGGTAAGCCATGAGAACCACTGATTTAGACCAACAGCAGGTGTGGTATTGTTACAGTGGTTTTACTTATGAGTACTGCTCTACCTTAGTTTGGATTTTGGAGATTTTACAATGAAATTAACATAGCTAGATAGATAGTTAGCCTGTGAAGTTGGGTAACTTTTGCATGACAACCCGTTTGTGACAAAATGACAACTAGTAACTACAAAACTGTAACGTGGACTAGTTAGTCAGTAAAGGCTACCTGACCCAGTGAGCACAATCATTTGAAAGATGTCTTTTCAACTTCTATTCTATGTTTTTTCAACAGCAAGGATGTCTTTTCAACGTCTTTTAAACATGTTGTGCTTATAGGGGAGTGTGTTGATGTCCTGACAAGACATCTTCTCCTCACTGGAGCATCATAGCCCAGCCACTTCTCTGGGAAAGGGTGATCTTCAGTCAACCTCTTGTCAACAAAGTGATATGAACACACGTAGGGTTGTTTTGGTGGTTTCCTTAAATTGAGTGCTTTGAGCCAAAGCCGAAGAACCTCGTCGTCTTTAGGTGGTGGGTGCAAATCGTAAAGCGCCTCACAACTGCACTTGCTTCGTAAATATGTTTGTTAATCAAAACACTGCTGCTGTAGGAACAGTTTTCATTTCTGCCAATTATTGTGACATCTTCTCACTGAGCATAAAATGCCTGATTTATGGGAATCCATTTCCCAAAAGGTTTTGTGATGTAATCACAATATATAGTTAATTAAAAATGTAAATGCGAGTGAGGAGCTGAGAACTAATGGCCGAAAGCGGTAACCGGAAGTATTACACAAAAGATCTCTAACAACCTCTGCCCAGATTTCTGTTGAAAATAAGGTGAATATTGTGGATCCCCTGTTTTCCCGTCTTGTCCGTTCCATTTGGGAGACCCAGAGGTGAACTGTCCTCCATGCCCTTTTCCCCTTTCCTCGTCTCATACATCTTCTGTGCACCAAACCTTCTCAGCAAGCAGGGGCGCCTGCTAGATAATAGAAAACCGATTCACGTCACAGATTATTTTTTTTAAGTGCCACCCCCGTGGCACTTAAATGTGTCAGGGTTTTTTTGCCTGTGCCAAAAAACGCTACTGGCAGCCGCTAAGCTACAGTACTACTAGGGACACTCCCGGTACATGAAGTGGAAAAAATGCTCACCTTTGGCAGGGCAATAAACTATCTTTTCCTCCTTTCTTTTTTCCACCCAACTCACAAATGACTGTTAAATAATTCTATAGCTGTTTGGTGCTTTTCTTCCATGTTTTGTACTAACTGTAAACGGACAGTTTCTCGGTAGCTAATTAGTAACGTCATAACTGTCTTTCTGGATGCTGTGTGACAAACAATACGGGACAGACCATTTGAGGGGGTTTCGTTCTTAAATATATATTTTTTTTAGAAAGCATGATATAATTTGAATATAATTTTGAGTAATACGATCAGACTTTCAAATACAAATTATTATATATATAAAAATTAATAATGTATTATTATATTTTAAAATGTTTATTTTTGTTCGAAATTTCATGGGGCCCCTGGGTTTTGGGGGCTACAGGCAGCCGCCTGTCCTGCCTAATGTTACCGACAGCCTCTGACTAGGGCCGGCCAGTGGCATAGGTGGAATAAGCAAATGCTAGGGGTGCCGCCCATCCCCTGGGGCTCCCGAACACCCAATTTTTTAAAAATTATTATTTTTTAACAATACAACTTCAATACTATACATTTAAAATATTACAAACAAATCGATCGTCCCACAAAAACACAACTACAATGCTTTCCCGATCCACCCCGATCCGAGTGACGCACCAATCTCCCCCCGCTCTGCTGCACTTAAAGACATCAGTTACCTGTTTGTGATTGTGACGGATGGCCGAATTCACTGATAAGTTTTTATTATAGGACCGAAGCCCTCTGGTGCCCAGGGAAGAAAAAAAGAAGAGAACAGGAAGAACAACGGGATAAAGATAGAGGTAATGTGATGTATGATTAGTTTATCTATGTTGCATTAAACATAGCAGTTAGTTCAACGATGCTAGTAACATTATTATTATTACAGCTTTGTTAAGTTATATTATTAGATAAACCATGTCCCAAATGTGTCCAATTTCTTAAATATGTTTTGCTTGATCTCAAATAAGATTGTTTAGTAATACTACAAGCTAGAATACATAATCCTCTGCCAGTGTGCATTATAATTTACTTCCTGACCAATTACAGGTATTTATTTTTTTATTGTGCGTTTACTGTGTTATTGGTTCTAAAAAGCATTTAGAGTGGCATTAAAAAAACGTCTTAAAAAGTCTTAAATATAATGTTATTACACCTGCAAGAAACACAAGGTCAGTAAGGCTGTAGAACATTTGCTACATTTTGCATATTGCATTCAAGTTTGTGTATAGTTATTTATTTTTTTGTGTATTTTTTGTATAGTAGTTTGTATCTCTTATTTATCATTTGTGGAATGTTACTTATTTACTGTAAGAAAGGCAAGCAAGGTTTCTGTAATATATTTTTTTTTCTGCAATAATCTTTTATAATATGAACTTAATTTATAATTTAGTTTTGTGTGTGTGTTTGTTTCCAAAATATTTTTTAAATGAAGAAAAACAAGACAAAGCTGTGCAGTTTGTTTCTGTATGAGTGTATGAACACAATGATCAGTGGTGGAATTGTCTGTGATTCCAGGGGCACCAGGTGAAATCTTGCCTAGAGCAGCAAATTGGCCAGGGCCGGCCCTGCCTCTGACACTACGATAAGCACTGGGGACATGAGTGACACACTGCTCAAAGCTACATATCTATAATATTAAAGTAGTTGCCACAAAAGCATGAATAACTTAAAAATGATACAGTTGTGCTGACCATTATATAATGTTTATATTATGTGAATCTTCTGAGAATATACATTTTTTATTACATCAAATAAACTTCGAATAGAAACATTTGGGAAGCATTACTTCTGATTAAAGGCAGTTAACAGGCAGTTTTTACAATCAAATGAAATATGTCATTTGGCATATGCTATAATCTCAAAAAGCAGCATTTGGTGTGATCATCTGGTTTTCATTATCGAGTCCACATATTCAAAGCTGGTTGTAAAACTCACATTTTGAGTTTCATATCAAGACATTTTACATTAGCCTATATAATGTAGGATTGTTTTCCAAAATTTTCAAAAGTGTATCAATATTTGAGCAGGGTAATACATTTACCAACAGTATTTATGAAATTTTTAATATTCAATGCAAATTCTAATACAAAATTTGTCTACCCTAATTGGGCAACCTCACTGAATGTTTGACATGTTTTTGCTGAATTATTCATCATACCATATTTTAATTAAGGTATTTTAATTAAATTAAAAAGTATTCATTTAGTCCTTTGTGTGCCAAAAAAAATATCAAAAAAGTATGTATTATAATTCTAATGTTAGATAAAACCCTAACTAGAACATAATGGTATCTTAGCTTTCAGAGCACTTTTTGTTTTGTCAATTAAAAGGGTCATATTTATTGAGAATAATATGGGAATAGGACCTAATGTCACCGAAATGTTCTTGGAACATCCTCCATACTGGGTTGTGAAGCGGTCCTTGGAAAGCAGCGGCGGAATATGGCCGTTTGGCGCAGCAGGCTGCAGGGCTCGGGGTAATCAGGGTTTAGGGAGTCTAATAACACCAATTAGGTCCTAATTATAATGTAAACACATATTGCTGCCAAAACCAGAGGCCCCAGAGTGAGCCCTCTGCACCAGGGCAGGTCCAGCAGCTTAGCCTCTAGCGTCCTGCAGCAGAACAAAATGACCCATATATACAGCACAACCACCTACACTGTACACTGACCAGCCCCCAATTAGTCACTCAACAGAAACATTGAATTACTGTAGACACACTCGATCAGAAATACAGCACTGACCTGGATCGCAAAACTCTTTAGCTCAATAATGCTAAAGAAGTATTATTGCATACCAGAAAGAAAATGTCAAAGAGAGGCTGACAGAAGCATCAGCTGCGCGCTCTCCTAAGCATCTGGTGTTCTGAGATGGGCGCGGTGGTGTGGGGGTCCCTCTGGAGATGGAGCAGCAGATAGGTGACAATATGTCAGCTCTCAGGATCAATGTGTTCCACGTGGAACTGACTGTACTTTGTTTCGGGTCATAGTGTCACCACGTTCTGTTTTTCGACGAGAGAGTGAAAAAAGACCCCTGCGTCTCAATACACCACCATTTTTGTCTTTGTGTATTTCTCCCTTTCATCTCCTTTTTCCACTCACTCTCACATAGTTAATCTTAACTGCATGTCCCATGATGCTTCTTAACATTGAATGATCTGATCCGCCATCCCTGCTGTCTGTAATGCATGTTTTCTGGTCTGTTCAGCCCCTCGTGAACCTGGCCCTTCATCCTGGGCCTTTGTTGCCCTCGCGGGCCCAGTCAGCCTGCCACATAACTAGCCTAATCGTCACGCCACTTCCCATTACCCATGTCATCCCTCACTCCATGCTCCCTGCTCATGCACTAGCACTCAGCCAGCTGCTCCTCGTGGGGGGGGGGGGGCAGGTAATGACAGGGCAGGGTGTCATGGTTCACACCTTCCCCCAGCGTGCCCAGAATGAAATTATCGCTGTGTCTGTTTGTAATGGCCGGCCTGTGTAGGAATGTTGTTATGCTGTATCTGAAGTCCTAGGTGTGATATTATGATGTCTTGTGAGAATACTAATGAGCAGTTCTTGGAGAAAACTTTTAAGACCAGTGAGTAATGATACAATGTACAAAACCTCCTGTTTTTAACATAAGTATTTTATATGTGCAGCATGACACTAGCAAGAGCCAGCTTTGGTTCTGTCTCATTACTTTAGTGAATGTAATCCCCAGTGCAAACAGATTAGCCTCTCCTTGCTCCCTTTCCTTTCCCTCTGTCCATCCCTGTGGCTGAATGTGTTACTGGCTTCTTCCATTCACTATATACTGTAGCCGGGCTTGTCTACCCCACCTCTTTATTCCTCCCCCACTGCGAGAAGGAATATTCAGTCAATGAGCCACGGAACTGGGGCCATGGTTGACTGATCATAGTGGAAGCTGAGGCAGTGTCCAGGGCATGAGAGGGACTGGCCGGGGTCTGGGAGAATTAGAACCTTTCACACGGGCCATGACCTGACTACCTGTCACGGTAGCCCTCAGATGTTAGTTCGGTGTGACCTCATGTTTTTCCGTAGGTGTACAAAGGAGTGGGGCAAAGGAGAATCATGCTGTTGGTCTACATTTGAAGGTACTTCATTAGAAAATTGCACAATAATGCAACTTATAGTATATCATAGTGATGTACGAATCACAAACAATTTGTTCTTTTTGAACTAATCTTTTTAGTGAACTGGGTGTACTGAATCACTGCTTTAAAAGATTTGTTCAATTAATGAATCACTTCTGCAAGAGAAAATTATGCAGATGTAGCCTACGGGTGAAGTCCTCGTTCTTTACAATTTGGCTTGGCCTTCATGGTTCTATTGTATTGTAGATCACCCAGTCGCCCTCAGCTCCCCCCAAACACCTTTGTCCCTTCCCCCTCTTATTCAGAGACCCTTACTAATCTATCTGTTCTAACCAGCTTCCATAGAGATGCTGCCGCACTCTTTCTAACTAAACACCTTGGGCCACCCCCTATACACATTCACCTCACTATATCCTTATCTGCCCACCAGGCAGTGAAACTATTTAACCCTGCCCAGAAATTCACTCCACTCATTCATCCCACCCAATGCTCTAAACACCCCATTCTCAAGGCATTCTGCCGAGCTCTCATACTGCTTTTACTCTGTTCAGCTGGGGATGTTGAAAGAAACCCTGGTCCGCCAACCAATAATGCCATCCCCACCCCCCAGGTCCTCTCTTACGTAGACTTCTGCAACAGAAAAAAAATTAGGTTCATGCATATTAATATCAGAAACCTACTTCCCAAATTGGATTTATTCACTGCCCTTGCACACTCAGCTAACCCTGATATCCTAGCCATGTCTGAATCCTGGCTTAGGAAATCCACCAAAAACTCAGAAGTATCAATCCCTAATTATAATATTTACCGTCAAGACAGGACCACTAAAGGAGACGGAGTCATACTTTATTGTAGACAGACATTTCAGTGCTCTGTTATCTTATCTAGATCCTTGCCGAAACAGTTTGAGCTCTTACTTTTGAAAATTCACTTTTCTAGAAGCAAGTCCCTCACGGTAGCCACTTGTTATAGACCCCCCTCTGCACCCAGTTGTGCCCTAGATATCCTCTGTGAATTGATTGCACCCCATTTATCTTCAGAGTTTTTACTGTTAGGTGACTTAAATTAGGATATGCTTAATGCTTCACACAATTTACTGTCCAAACTCGATGCCCTCAATCTCACGCAAATCATCAATGAACCCACCGGGTACAACCCAAAATCCACAAACAAGGGCACACTCATAGATATTGCCCTAACTAATTTGCCCTCTAAATACACCTCCGGTGTCTTCAGCTAAGACATCAGCGATCACTGTCTCATTGCCTGCGTCCGTAATTGGTCTGCAGTTAAAAGGCCTCCCCTAATCACTGTCAAACGCTCCCTAAAACATTTCTGCGAACAGGCATTCCTATTTGACTTAGCCCAGGTACCCTGGAGGGATATCGACCTTATCCCTTCAGCAGAGGATGCCTGGTCATTCTTTAAGAATGCCTTTCTTGTCGTTTTAAACAAACATGCCCCTTATAAAAAGTTCAGAACTAAGAGTAGATACAGTCCGTGGTTCACTCCAGAACTCACCGCCCTTAACCAGCATAAAAACATTCTGTGGCGTACCCTCTGCAGCCTCCACCCAAAGATGCCCACGTTTCTCCTTTACCCATGTCCAGACAGCTGATGTTTTCAGGGAGCTGCAAAATCTTGACCCCTTCAAATCGGCCAGACTAGACAATCTGGACCCGTCCTTTCTAAAACTGTCTGCGGTAATTATCGCTACTCCCATCACCAGCCTTTCCAACCTCTCCTTTGATTCGTCAGAGATCCCTAAAGACTGGAAAGCTGCTGCAGTAATCCCTCTATTCAAAGGGGGGGACAGTTTAGACCCAAATTGCTACCGACCAATCTCCATCCTGCCCTGCCTCTCTAAAATCTTTGAAACCCTTATTAATAAACAAATTATCCACCATTTCAAATCTTACCACTGCCTCACTGACATGCAATCTGGTTTCCAAAACGGTCGTGGGTGCACCTCAGCCACACTCAAGGTCCTAAATGACATCATAACCGCTATCGACCATAGACACTACTGTGCAGCAGTCTTCATTGACCTGGCCAAGGCTTTTGATTCTGTCAATCACATCATCCTCATTGATAGATTAAAGAACCTGGGTTTTTCTACCAACTGCCTAGCCTGGTTCGCAAATTATTTCTCAGACAGATTTCAGTAGGTCAAGTCAGAGGGCCATTCTTTATACATCTGGCCCGACGTTGGACTCTGTGTTAAAAAACCTTCAAGTAAGCTTTAATAACATACAACATTCCTTCCGTTGTCTCCAACTACTTTTAAATCCTAGTAAAATGAAATGTATGCTCTTCAAACAATCACACATTGCACCTGCCTGCCCACCAAATATCACCACACTTGACGGGTCCGTGCTGGAATATGTAGATCACTACCAATACCTAGGTATCTGGTTAGACTCTTCACTCTCTTTCCAGACCCACATCAACAAGCTCCGATCAAAAATTAAGTCCAGAATTGGCTTCCTGTTTCGTAATAAAGCCTCATTCACCTTTCCAGCCAAACTTGCCCTTGTTAAAATGACCATCCTTCCAATACTAGACTTTGGTGATGTAATTTACAGATCTGCATCAAACTCTCTACTTCGAAAGTTAGATGTTGTGTACCACAGCGCCATCCGTTTCACCACAAATGCTCCATATTACACCCACCACTGCAGTCTCTATACACTAATTGGCTGGCCTTCACTACACACCCGGCGTCAAACACACTGGTATCATCTAATCTACAAGTGTCTCCTAGGCAAAACCCCACCTTACCTGAGATCATTAATCTCCAGAGCAACACCCTCTCTCAATCTGCGTTCAAGCAGGTTTATAACTCTGGTTGCCACTAAAGCCCG
>JACXGM010006990.1:0-13857 GCA_016801145.1 Umbra pygmaea | reverse complement strand
ATTGTTTGACCTGCTCACTGTAGAAGGTGGAAGAAAGAGAGCCCGGTCTTTGCTGAAAACCTCCTCAAGGTCGTAGTATTCGGCTTGTACCTTCGTGAGGTCTACATGTGTCATAGTGGACTTCTGGCTAGGAGTAGACTGAAAACAGGCAGATTTCAAACAGAGTGCATGACAAGTGGGACTTTTTCCAATCTACGAGGACAGGAAGCCAAGAATTGACCCACTTCACCACAATACAAACAACAGTTATTCTCCATGCGGCACCAGCACGCTGTTGCATCCAACTGAGAGCGACCTATTTGCACAGGCTCTGAAAATCTCTCTCCCTTCGAAGTAGTTACTGTTACCTTGGAAACAGGCAAGGTCCTTCTATCGCCTCCTGGTGGTCGTGTTGCATGAGGCAAACGAGCCTCACCGTGTCGTCTCTCTCTCCGGTGTTCTCTCATCCTGTTATCTATGCTGCTAGACAAAGTAATTAGTTAATTCAGGGTACTGGTCTCAGGATAGGAAATTAGTTTATCCTTTAACGCATCGCTCAATCCATTACAGAAACCTGCTTGGAGTACCTCTCCGTTCCACCCACTTTCTGTAGCTAGAGTGCGAAAAGTGATAGTATATTCTACTACACGTTGTAGTGCCCTGGCGTAGTTATAGTAAATGTTTGGAGGCTTCCTTACCTTGTATAGGATTTCCTCAATGAAGGCGGAGTACGTCACAGACACCAACTTCTGTTCCTCCCAAACGGCAGTGGCCCACCGCAAAGCATCTCCACTTAGCAAACTGATGATGTAAGCAGTTCTGGATCTTTCAGTGGAATATGTCCTGGGCTGTACACATTGTAAGAGGAAGGAATGACATCCCCCTAAATCTCCATTGTACCTTGCTGGTGCAGAAACCCATGGTTTATGTGGACACAGTCTGAGGATTGGACTGAGCAGAAATTGCTGGAGGGCTCGGAACATGTGGTGAAGGCAATTGACTGACCTGATCGGCAATTGACTGACCTGATCACTTATGGCGTTGATGCTGGTAGTTAACTCTTGACGAGTGGACATGACATCTTGGAACATAGCGCTGTGTTTCCTTAACATGGCTCCCTGATGTGTGATAGCCCGGCATATCTCGTCAACATCTGCTGGATTCATGTCTGGTCGGATTATTCTGTCAGGATCCAGGCAAGAAACCGTGGGTGAATCCAAAAGCAGATGAACACGAGGTGAGTGATAACAATAATATTTATTGAATGTATGAGGACAGGGTATGGTAAGTAGTACAGGATAACCGGAGGTAGTTACGTGACCAGTAGAGTTGAGACCAGGTGAGTGGGAACCCGGGGAATGATATCCAGGTGAATGAAGACCAGGTAAGTGTAATCCTGATGAGAGGGAACCAGGTAGGCTATGTCTGCTGGCACAGAAGACGGGGGGCCTGGAGGGCAGGAGTTTAACCAGGTGAGTGGTGATCAGAATATCAGCACAGATTGATACTGGAAATGAAGGCACAGAGAACCAGGGTTAGAGAACAATAACTCGGAGCAATAAGTGCACAGTACTATGGAGCTCAAAAGAGTCTCAATAATGATAAATGCACACACTACATTCACAAATGCACACACAGGATTCATACATGCACATACATGATTCATAAATATGATGCACACACAAATATATCTTGATTTACATACTGCTTTGCTGGCTGTCAGGATAAGTGGCACGAGAGTAGAACGCACTTGGTAGTACAATAATCTGGCGGGGACCAACTACCTATACCTCCCTAATAAATAAAGGGAGGGTGGCAATCAGCCCCAGGTGTGGCAGAGGAAACAGGTGCTCGGGATGAGTGTTGATGGGAAAGTGCTGGGGAAAACAGGAACAGGTGCTCGGAACTGGTGGACAAACAAACACAGAGAGAGACCAAACACACACACAAGGGAACCAGGAACAGGGAATCGATACACAAGGAAAAATGGAAACAGGCTCAGGAGGGCGGGTTCGTGACAAAAACTGAATAATTACAACTACATTTGAGTCACAATATCTACAGTGTTACGTTTACTCAAATGGACTCAGGCAGGAAGTTAGGTAATGAAAATGAATAACAGATTTATTAAATTTAAACAATCCTGTAGGAGATAAAACAAACTGAACAGGAATATAACTGAGGAATATAAAAAATAACAAAATGGAACTGAGAACTACTATCAAAGGCAAAACTCAAAAACACAGCAATCTGATTGTGGCAGCCAAAAGTTAGACTCATTAGACCAGGCAAAGTTTTTCCAATCTTCTATTTTTTGTCATTTGGGTGACACTCTTGTCTAGAGCGACTTATAGTAAATAGATGGACAACTCCCTAGAGCAACGTAAAGTGCCATATTCACGGACACAATGCCATTTGGCAATCAGGAATCGAACTGGCATCCTTCTGAATATAAGTCTGACTCCCTAACCACTGAGCCATCTGACCCCCCCAAATCTTCTATTGTCCAATTTGGGTGGGCCTGTGCGAATTCTAGCCTTAGTTTCCTGTTCTTAGTTGACAAGAATGGCATTAGGTGTGGTTTTGTGCTGCTGTACTGTAGCTCATATGCTTAAAGGCTTCATGTGTTGTACATTCAAAGATGCTCTTCTACATACCTTGGTTGCAAGTGGTTATTTGCGATGATTTTGCATTTCTAACAGCTCGAACCAGTCTAACCTCTGCCATCAACAAAGCATTTTCGCCCAGAGAACTGCCCATCACTGAAAATTTTCTCTTTTTCTGACCATTTTCTGTAAGCCCTAGAAATGGTTGTGCGGAAAAATCCTCGTAGTAAGCACCAACAACCCTGCCATGCTCAATGTCACTTCAATCACATTTCTTCCCCGTTCTGATGCTTGGTTTGAACTTCAGCAGATTGTCTTGACCATGTCTACATGACTAAATGCATTGACTTGCTGCCACATAAGGGGCTGATTAGAAATTTGCGTCAACGAGCAGTTGAACAGGTGTACCTAATGAAGTAAGTGTATATATACTATGAATATTAATATATATATTTGTATATTATAAATATCTTGGTATTCGGTTTGTTGACAAGTTGTCGTTTAAAGTTGTCATTTAAAACCCATGTTACAGAACTAGTGAAGAACTAGTGAAGATAAAGTCTGGATTCTTCTGTAGAAACAAATCTTTATTGAACACTCTAATATCATTTTGCCTTCTGATTTGCTAAGAATCTATGACATTCATTGCATACCAATATACTTCCACAGTTCTAAAAAATGTGAATACAATATGGTGGTGGTAATTGATGTCATGGGGCTATTTGGCTTCTACTAATCCTAGTGACCTTGGGAAGGTCAACTGCCTTTTGACGATTTGGCCAAAAACCTGTCTATGCCAGTAGGCTGATATTACTATAAATCAACAACCCCATGCAAACATCAAAGAAATTGTTAATTGACCACAAATCAAAAGTTTGTGATGGCCATCTCTTTCCCAGTGAAAACCTATGTTTGGAATTGAAAAAGCCAACCCATAAGCACAGACTGAAGAGCCTCAAGGACCTGGAGAATTCTGTATGGAAGTGTTCTAAAGGCGAGTGCACACTGAACGCATTGTAAGGCTTCAGATGCAATGTGTTTGCAAATCTATATTTGTATATCCATGTTGGCTCTTTTTGGGATGTTGGCCCGACAACTAAAACTATGTGAGCAATCTGACACCGTATTTGCGATACAGTAATTTCCCTCTTGTTAGACGGGTAGCTAGCTACCTTGATTTGGCAAGCTAGCGTCTAATGTTAGTAGGGACTATTTCAATGTATTTAACCTTCACTTAACCAGGTGGGCATGTTGAGAACAGTTTTCCACTATCTTGCCAGTTGTATCACATTCTTTCTTCAGACTAGGCACAAACTCCCCCCACCCCAGGTACAACAAACACAATGTCATGTATACAAACAGTTAAATATACAGATTAATTCCTGTTTACCATTACTAATGATTTATTCAACATAGCTAATGATGCACTAGTCAGAAATAAATGCACAGTACTGTATTGATTAGGAATAATTTTATTGTGGGGGTATTTTTTCAAAAGAGTTATTGGAAATAAAGCCATTATGCAGTCATACATTGACTATCTATTAGGCTTAATAAGGTTTATAATATATTTGCTTGAGTCCAGGTATGTTCAGTGTGTGTAATATATTTGATATATTGATATGTTTATTTCAATTTATTTTAAGACCTTATCCCCTGTCTCTGACCACAAAATCAATACATTCATTTATGGTCCAACACCTTCAATAAATTCAGGCCGGATTGCTCCCCTCCCTCCTGGCTGCCCTTGCTACCACCGCTACGATGGACTGCCTCAGACTGGACACGTTAGTAGAGCTCCAGCCCAGTCCTGGTGGCCCCTGTGTTGCTGTGCATTGGTGGGGAACTACCCAGTGAAATCCTAGATTGCATGTAATAATCATAGCCTCGCACTCTTCTTTCTCTTGCTTTCCCAGCCCAGGTCTGTTCCATTGTGGAATATGTAGTGCATATACTGTACAATATTATTATTATTGCTTACCTATTAGTATGAAAAACATACAGTTCAACAGTTTAATTGTACAATCCTCTCTAATGATAGGAAATGAAGTCCACTCATTTATACATCTCTGGAAGAAAATTAAGAAACCACTTCAAAATCATCGTCTCTGGTTTTACTATCGATATGTACAGGATGTGTTTTGGGTAAAATAATTTTTTTTTATTCTAAAAACTATTGACAACATTTCATACAAATTCTAAATAAAAATATAGTCATTCAGAGCATGTATTTGCAGAAAACGACAACTAATTAAAATAATTAACAAAATAGATGCAGTGTTGTCAGACCTCGAATAATGCAAAGAAAATAAGTTGATATACATTTTTAAACATTACAATACTAATTTATGTGTTAACTTAGGAAGAGTTCAGAAATCAATATTTGGTGGAATAATATTAATTTTATAAAAATAGTAATTGTCTTTCATGTGTCTTGGCATGCTCTCCATCAGTCTTTATCACTGCTGTTGGGTGACTTTATGCCACTCCTGGTGGAAAGAATTTAGGCAACTCAGCTTTGTTCGATGACTTGTGACCATCCATCTTCCTCTTGATCACATTCCAGAGGTTGTCAATGGTGTTGATTTAAGAAAAATGTACAGTGGTCTCTTAGTTTTTTCCAAAGCTATATGTGCAGGTGAAAATCTGATGATTTATCAAAAACAAACACTGCAGAATATGTGTTAAAAATCTAATCAAATATTGTCATGGTCGACCCCTGTATGAGTACCAGTTTCTCTCTTGCGTGTATCATTTGTTCGGTGTCCATGTGTTCTCCCACTTTTTTCATCATCTGACTATATATATCACATTTCAGTTACCCAATACATCACAGTCAATAATCAGCCACAGCTGTAGCCACTCTAATTTGTCAGTCTGTTTACAGTTTACATTCCAACAGATTTCAGCAATATTTTCAAGTTCACCCATGGGTGTGTCATTCAAGACGTCTTCAGCTGGGTGCACTCAGAAATCAGCCCAGCCCATTGACCTACACATGAAGAATTTCCCCACAATACAATACACATTTCTCTTGGGCTGTTTGCAAAGCCCCAGGTAGGACCTTCCAAAATATTCTTGTGCGCTACCTCCGGAGGTCGCATGGAATTCGAGAGAGACCTGTAAGTTTACACACAACAATTGTGTATCGTCTCAAGCGGAGCTCCGAGCAAACTTGAAAATGTTGGTGAAATCTATTGGAATGTAAACCCCGACCTAAGTCTTGTGTATTGTGGTGTTAACTGTCACACACAATGGACAGTCAAACGCAGGAGAGTTACCATGGTTTCCCAAATTACTTATTTTGCGGGGGGCCAGGCAGGTACACACAGCTTGCTAAGACAGAGGACAGCATGGAGGATCAGGAGCAATATATAAATAAAGACAATGGCGAAGAAGAAGAGGACCTCATATCCTGAGAGAGTGATCAGGAGAAAGCTGAGGAGGAAAGTGAGGGGGACACGTACAGTGATCCCCAGAGCGTGAACCCAAGTTGTCTAGAGGCAAATGGAGATAGATTTGTTTTAATATTATTGCAAATGTCACAAAAAGACACAAATATATACAACAATTTGTAAATAGAACACAGTGCACAAATAAAAGTAACATCCACAAACAAATGTCTTCTGATCTACAAATATGAAAAACAATCCACAAATATAATTCACTATCAACAAACGTCTCATGATCGTCAAATATGAAACACGATCAATTCACAATTCACTATCCACAAAAACAATGTGTACATTTTGTATTTGTGGATCATATAATGATAATTAACAAATGTGCAAATGAACAAAGTCTACAAACAAACACCTCATGATCTGTAAATTCCACAAATAGACTTGACAATCTTCAAACAAACACATTTAAAATTTTACGTCATGATCTGTAAACAAGAAAAATTATTCACAAATAAATGTCGCAAACTGCAAATAAAATATTTCTAAATCCATAAACAAATACTTTATGATCTCTAAACAAGAAACACGATCCACAAATATAACTTAAAATCTGCAAACAATTTGCATGACTTGAAGATGTATTTGTGTGTTATATAATCAATACTAACAGAAAAACTGAGTTTGTCTAATGTGCCTTATGTGTGGATAGCAAAATGAATTGGTGGACTGGTTCCTATTTGTTTACAGAATTTTGACGCAAAGATTCTGCATGATTTTCTTTTAGTCTGATGTAATTTCTTGTTTTGAACAACTCAAGTCTTGATGAAAGTAGTTAATAACTACGCTTTAAAGAGGTAAGCCTTTCATGAAAACGTTTTTCGTGCAAATGGCTTGATTTATATTTGAACCAGAAAGTAGTGTGTTTTGTCTGTTTGTCAGTCCATTTTGCATTAATGCGCCCCTTGCACTAATCAATCTGGTCAGTGCTAGAAAGGATACAGCTTATGTCTTAGTGACATCGCACTTCTGAGCCAGACTAGGCTTTTGAGCTGATAGATAAACTCCTAACTCTTAACTACAGTAACTACATGCCTCATTGCCTTTATAAACCAATGCAATTAGAGGAGCAAAGAGTGATGTTATACCGACCCATGAAATATAGCCTCTAATAAAAGACCACTGGTGTTATTTCATGTTATTCATGCACCTGCTTATATATTGGTTATGGGGATGCCATGGCTAACTACACACAACCCTAACATATACCAGACAGAGAGGAGGATTTTGCAGTGGTCCCCCACCTGCCCAGAAAGATGTCAGTCTGTATCTATGGGATCAACATCAGTGGAGAGTCCAGAGGTGACAGGTGTGTTACCCATTCCCATACCGGCTGAGTACAGGGATCTGCATGAGGTCTTTTCCAAGGTCAAAGCTACTAGTCTTCCTCCGCACCGACCTTGGGACTATGCCATTGATCTGCATCCTGGTGCGACACTAACGAGGAGTCACATCTACCCACTCTCGTATGCAGAGACAGAGGCCAGGGCTGCTTATGAACAGCAGGCAGTGGCACAGGGGTTCATTTGACCCTCTACGTCACCAGCCTCATGAAGCTTTTACTTCGTCAAGAAAAAGGATCAGGGCCTTCGCCCTTGTATTGACTACCATGCCCTGAACCAGATTACCATCAAATACAGGTACACATTTCCTCTTATACATGCCACATTGGAGATGTTTCACAGTACAGTGAAGATGAGTGGAAAACAGCTTTCAGTACCACTTTTGGGCACGAGTACTTGGTTATGCCTTACAGTGGGGTCCTGGCCAACAACTAGCTTGGTGAAGGGTTAACAACGCTTTCTTGGTTTCACAATCACTATCAGTGCTTCATTAGAGGTTTCAGTATCAGGGCAGCCCCCCTCACCTTCCTCCTTCAAGGTGGACCCCATCAACTACTGTAACCTGGACAGAGGCGGCAAATACAGCTTCTGTCCTGAAACAGCCAGTCCCTGAGTTACCATTTGTTGTAGAGGTTTGTATTGGTGCCATTTTGTCTCAATGCCAAAGGAAACCCCAGAGGCTCTATCCTTGTTCATTATTCTCCAGGAAACTGACACCAGCCGAAAGGAATTATGATGAGGGAGACGAAGAACTTGAGACCTGGTTTCACTGGTTGGAGGGATCCAAACACCCATCCTGTTTCTGCCCACAGAAATTTAGAATCGCACCATGGCTCAATCCTAGGCAGGCCAGGTGGGCACTATTTGTGTCACGTTTGGACTTCACTTTGTCCTACAGGCCAGTCTAAAAAAAAACAAAGGCTGATGCCCTCTCCCGTATGTATGACACCTTGGAAGATCCTGCAGCCTGTGTCTTGGCTCCCATAGTGTGGAACGTGGATGAGGAGAACCGTCAGGGTCAGGTGAGCGAACCCCCTCCCTCCTCATGCCCTTCTGGGTTGCTATTTGTTCCTTCAGATTTCCAGGACCTCCTGCTGACTTGGGCAGATACTAACCTGATGTAAGGACATCCCGAAATAGCGCACACCCTGCAGGTACTTTAGCCAAAGCAATGGTGGGAAACCATAGCACAGGATGTCCGCCGGTGTGTGTCCTTCTGCTCCACCTTCGCTAAAAACAAATGCCAATGTCACCTACCGTACGGTAAGCTACATCCTCTACCCATTCCATATCAGCCATGGTCACACCTATCAGAGACTTACCACCCTCTCAAGGTAACACCTTCATTGTGGTTGAAATAGACAGTTTTTCAAAGTCCTGTAAATTTCGATCATTACCTGGGCTACCTACAGAATTCTAAATGTCAGAAGCCTGGATTACATCCATCTTTATGTATTACAGGATTCTTGAAGATATTGTCTCTGACCGTGGACGCCAATTCACATCTAAGGTATAGTAAACCTTTATGGAACATTTAAGGTGTCTTTGAGCTTAAACTATGGGTATCATCTGCAGTCTAACGAACAGGTAGCGATGACGAAACAAGATCTGGGAGGATTTCTCAGGAGCTACTGCCAGAAACAACAAAGTGAGTTGGCAGACATCATTCCCTGGGCAGAGTATGCCCAGAATTCACTGCGCCACACCCTAACCCTCCAATGTGTCCTGAGGTTTAAACCAGCCTTGGCACCCTAGCACCTCATTCAAACCAGTATCTGGGCAGTGGATGATTGACTCAGATGGGCAGAGGCAGTTTGGAGGGCTGCTCAAGTGAGACTGCAACTGGCCAATCATCGTCATTGGTTGCAGGCTGATTGATGGCGCAGTGAGGTTCCTGTGTTAAATCCTGCTGATCTCTTCAGCCCTGCCACAAGCTAGCACCATGTTACACTGGCCCTTATAAAATTCTGATGAGGATCAATGATGTAACATATACATTAGAGCTACCAGCTCAATACTGAGGCTCCCATCGCTTTCATGTGTCTCATCTCAGGCCAGGGGTGGCCGGTCCGCTTGATGATAGAGATCCTGGCAGCACCCCTCCTCCTCTAAACCTTGAAGCAGACCTGGCATACACTGTTTGATCCGTGTTAGACTCCAGATGGCGTAAGGGCGCTTACAGTACCTTGTTGACTGAGATGGGTATGGGAGGGGCTGGGTCTCATTCCGCCCTTATTCAGCAATTTCACCATAGAAGCCTGCGGCCTATTGGTGTGAGCACATTGAGAGCTGCCCCTGAAGGAGGTGTTAGGAGCTCCTTGAACACCTCCCCTCAGCAGGAGCGGGTGGTCTGTGATTGCGCACACCTGCTCCTTTCTCTCTCCTGTGAGTATTCTACAATTGTCATGTATAAATGCCTTAGTATGAACCAACACTTTTTGCGGGTATTGTCATGCTGTATGTGAGTCTTGTGTTTCTGTTGACTTATTTGCTCCTTTGAAATCACGACTGGTTTCTTTTGGACATTCCTCTCCCTGGTATAATGAGAACCTGCGTGCTATGAAGGCATCCTGTCGTACAATGGAGCGTAGGTGGCGTATGACTGGCTTGACTGTTTTTCACCTGGCCTGGATGGATCATTTACTTGAATATAGGTCCCAAATTGCATCGGCCAGGTCTGCTTACTTTGCACAGATAATCGACAATATTCAGAACAACCCTAGACAATTATTTAATTCTATTAACAAGTTACTCAAATGTAACAGTCATTCAACTGTTCCAGCTTCGACTCATCTCTGTAACAAAGTTCTTGATTTTTACAGGTCCAAGATTGATAACATCTGTAAAGGTATTATTTCTGCTCTTCCTTCATCCTTTCCTCCTACAATCACTCTAGAATTTTCCGGGGCCCTTCTCTCAAATTTTTCCTTATTGGACTTTCATTCACTCTGTAATGAGGTTTCAAAAATGAAAGCTGCCACTTCCATTTTAGATTCAGTACCAACTTGTCTGTTTCAAACATGTTTTTCTATTTTATGTCCTGCTGTACTGAGAATTATAAATTATTCTCTGTGCACTGGTGTGGTGCCAGCTACACTCAAAACTGCTGCTCTGACTCCTGTACCCCAAAAAAAAACCATAAATGTTGACAACCTAATTCATTTTCATCCCATTTCCAATCTTCCTTTTCTCGCCAAACTTTTAGAGCGAATTGTTGCTATTCAATTGCACTCACATTTAGCTGCAAATAATCTTTATGAGCCCCTTCAATCGGGTTTCCGTAAACTCCACAGCACTGAAACAGCATTAGTTAAGGTTACTAATGACTTGTTAATCGCTTCTGATTCTGGCTGTTTTTTCTATTTTGATTCTTCTTGATCTGAGTGCCGCTTTCAACACAGTTGATCATAATATTTTATTTACTCGGTTAGAATCTGTCTTTGGTGTCTCTGATATTGCACTAAGTTGGTTTAAGTCTTATTTTTCTGATAGAAAGCAGTTTGTGACTATGGGTGGTTACAGGTCTGATATTGGTGTTATGTAATCTGGTGTCCCTCAAGGTTCTATCTTGGGCCCTATACTTTTTAACATCTATGTTAATCATCTTGGTCAACTTTTAAGATCACTTGGTCTCAGTTTTCACTTTTATGCAGATGACACCCAGGTCTATATACATTCAAAACCCCAAAAAATGTGGCTGTGTCCTTTTTTTAAATGTATTTCTGAGAGAAAAAAATTGATGTCTAGAAATTTTCTATCCCTAAACAGTGACAAGACGGAGGTAATGCTCATTGGTTCACCACACCAGCTACGTAAGGCTGGGTCTCCAACTTTAAGTATAGATGGTGCTATACTTCAATTTCAAACTAAATTAAAAAATTTGGGGGTGTAATTTGAAAGTAATTTAACATTTGTTCCTCATGTTCAGAACACTGTCAGGACATCGTTTTTTCATCTAAATGTTTTTGCCAGATGTTGTCACTCCCTGTGGCTGAAAAGCTAATCAACATCTTTGTATTTTCTCGGAATGACAATTGCAATGCGTTGATGGCTGGGGTCTCAAAAGCTACCCTTAGCAAACTACAGTTGGTTTAAAATTCAGCCGCCCGAATTCTGTCTGGAAACAGGATGAAGGATCATATTACTCCTGAATAGGAATCTCTACACTGGCTCCCTGTCAGATTCCGTGTTGATTTTAAAATCCTAATGCTCACCTATAAGGCTTTGCATGGATTGGCTCTTCATTATCTTTTTGAGCTTTTAACCCCAGCTATTCCCAAAGTGGGATACGAAATAAATTGTGGTTCAACATGTATTTCAATATTCAAATGTGCCTATATGTTATTAAAGTGATGTTTTCATGTCTGAATAGCCCAGTCTCACTAGCGAAAAAAATAGTGTCTGGATAAATATCAACAAAATGTCAAATATCAAATAGGCTAATTGGCATCCAACCAGAAAAACTATAATTGTTTGTTTTTATTGAGTACTTGAGAAAAGACCTCCAGCAGGCAAATCAAACTATACAAACTGGACAACTACCGTATGTAATGCTGAAGTACAATTAAATAAAAAAAGGAAGAAAAATTATATATACAGTTAGATCACATAGGCTTTACTGTAAAAAATTATTTGACTCAGTTAAGTTGCGGCAACTTTAGGAGTTAAGTCCACATAGGAGTGAACTTAACTCCTAAAGTTGGCGCTTATACACCAAATATACATTTACAGTGTCTTGCGAAAGTATTCGTCCCCCTTGAACATTTCAACCTTTTGCCACATTTCAGGCTTCAAACATAAAGATATAAAACTAATTTTTTGTGAAGAATAAACAACAAGTGGGACACAATCATGAAGTGAAACGAAATTTATTGGATATTTCAAACTTTTGTAACAAATAAAAAACAGACAAATTGGCAGAGCCAAATTATTCTGCCAATTATTCATGGTTCACAAATAATCATATCCAGGTGTTAGAATGGCCAAGTCAAAGTCCAGACCTGAATCCAATCGAGAATCTGTGGAAAGAACTGAAAACTGCTGTTCACAAACACTCTCCATCCAACCTCACTGAGCTCGAGCTGTTTTGCAAAGAGGAAGGGGCAAAAATTTCAGTCTCTCAATGTGCAAAACTGATAGAGACATACCCCAAGCGACTTACAGCTGTAATCGCAGCAAAAGATGGGGCTACAAAGTATTAACTTTTAACTGAATAATTTTGCACGCCCAATTTTTCAGTTTTTTATTTGTTAAAAAAGTTTGAAATATCCAATAAATTTCATTCCACTTCATTATTGTGTCCCACTTGTTGTTGACTCTTCACAAAAAATTTGTTTCATATCTTTATGTTTGAAGCCTGAAATGTGGCAAAAGGTCAAAAAGTTCAAGGGGGCAGAATACTTTCGCAAGGCACAGTATATAATTACCACCCAAATCTTTCATGTTTTTGAAAATAATTTCTAATTTTATTGAACAGATTAACTGGTCTGACTCCCTAAGTTCAAGTTCAATACCTTTATTTGTCCCCCAGTGGGGCAATTCATTTTTTTTCTAAGAGAAGGACGCGTCCTTGCTTTGCTCCTCTTTGCTTTGCAATCTGTTCTGTCCTGCTTTTTCTTTCTTAGACAGTTTTAGACTATTCTTTTGACTTTTTCTCTGCTTTTTCTCTGTTATTTTCTATACATCTACCTGGAAAGCCTTCTGAAACAAGTGTGGCTGAACTAGAAAGCAGGATTTCCACCCTTCACCAAATAAAGGATGATGAACAATATTTGGACTCGTTCCTGATACTGTCATCCCAGGTGGCAGCTTCAGATGCTACCATCCCATGGAATGGCTACAACACGTACGCTGAGGTGCTGACTCAGGAGGATCACAAAGGTGCCATTCCCAAGCATATGATGAATTCTACCCCAACGTGCTCAGAGGCATGGATGACAGTACAGAGGCAAAAACCAAAAACATTAAAAAAAACATTGCTCACCAACCACCAAAGAAAAACTTCAGCTAGGCAACAGATACCAGGTGTTCTGAGAACCAGTGTCGCTTTACTTGATACCCCCTGCAAAATCCAAAACTCTTACCAGAATGCAGTACACAAAGCCTGTGCCCACAAAGCTGACTACACCTCCTAGGAACAGAATTTCACAACCCTGCCGTGCTAATTGGCTAGTTTCCAAATGTGCTACCAGAGGTCAGTATTACATGAACAGTTTCGACCTGATTTGGGAGAGAAGAAATCTCTTTAAAAAGGACGGGATTGATCTAAATGTAATGTCTGTAATAAATACTCAAAATGTCAAATAGCACAATGTTATTTATTGACCTGAAATACACTCCATAGGAACAGGTAGGTATATCCACAGGCAGAGTTATCCAAACAAGCAGAGGTTAGAACGGAATAGCTGGTGTGGCTAAAGTACATCTAGGGATATCAAATGGTAGAGTAATCCAAAACAGGCATAGGTC